>ML813445.1:21119-48847 GCA_009831015.1 Picea engelmannii | reverse complement strand
TATATATATATATATATTCATTTAAAAAAAAATGGTTCTTTCTCTCTCTTCTTTTTTTCTTCTATTTATGTTGTTTCCAAGAAAAAGTATTTATATTCAAGGAGAAAATAAATAAATCATCAGATGCATATGCACAAACAAAACAGTTCCTCCATAAAAGTCTGGTCATCAAAACTTTTCAATCCTTAGTCTCAAAGCTTCACTAGGGAAGTTCTCATTAAGGGAATTGCTATCCATACCAAACACGTGCTATGAAAAGAAAAGACTAAACAAAAACCAACAAATTTAGAGATCATGGATCAAGAGCTATCTATGGGCTCCTAACCACGCTTCTTCAAATTCTTGTGGGATGAAGTGATTTCCAAGAAAAAGAGAACCTTCTTTAGAGAGTTTGTTCGCTCTTTGATTCAATTCTCTCTATATATGGATGAAATCAATATAAGCAAACAAACCAGAGATTTCTTGAAGATGATTTGCCAGTGGCCTCAAGAAGATATTTTGTAATTGACAAGAACTAGATAAACAATTAATTATCAGACCAGAGTCTCCAAAAACTTGTAGGGAAACAAACCCTCATCGTAGAGAAAAATTTAAGAGCATAAATAAAGCCATAAACTCATTAAAATATTTTATCCTCTCCCTCCATTAGATTTTAAGTTAAAATATGTGAGATCAAACAGATAAAAAACAAATCCACATCCACAAATAGAGTCACCACATGCACCATCGGAAAAAAACCATGGCCTGGACTTGTCCACCCGAATCTCACCCACAGACCTTGGTTTCTTATACCAGACTATTCTTGTAAAAGGGGATCAAGATCAGGCATTGAGATGATATTTGAAAGGTGATACAAAGTTGTCTTCAAACATAACAGAGTTCTGAGCCAATCAAATTCCCTAGAGAACCAAATAAAGAAGTGACGTGACATGTTTCAAATCCTTGTTAGTGAACCAACCTGAAAAACAACCAACAATAGTATCCATGTCCCATAAGTATGAGAGGCCCAATTGACCTTCAAGCTCCCACAAAATTTGTTGTGTGTAAGTACATGTAACAAAAATATGAGTAGTTGCTTCTTCATTGTTCCTGCATAAAAGAAAAATACTAGGCCCTTCTCTATTCCTTTTCCTTAACATATCCCAAGTCAGAACCTTATTATTAAGAGCAAGCCACATAAATAGAATTTACTTTGGAGGATATTTTACCTTCCAAAGTTTCTTCCACCACCAGACCTCATTATTTTTCGGGAGGCCGAAAATAGCATCATATCCCAATTTGGAAGAATAGTTGCCTCTAACCACATTCCCCCCATACAAGTCATTATTACTAATTCCTTGATCCCTTTTAAGTGATTATATGAAATTGGTCCACTCAATGGTCCAATCCCCTACTAGATTTAAATCATTAACATTCAACCAACCTTGTGCCCAAATGGTAGTAGTAGCTAGATTTGACATTAAGTTTAAAGTAGTTTTCCCTCTCATTTGAAAGTAGTAAATAACATCTTTAGAAAGACGATTCTTCCATCCCATCCCATAATGACATCGATACCTACCCTAAATTGAGATCCATTACCAACTTTATAGGCTAGAAAGGATCCGATCACTAGGAAAGCCAATGTTAGGGATTTTCATTGATTTGATACATTCTAGGCGTTTTTCCTCTCCTTCCTAATCCAGTCCAATATTGTGCTAGGGGAAATGTACTTTTGTATTAAAATCCTCCTCCCCAGACTCTTTGGTGATAATAGTCCACAAAGAATCAACAACGAGTGAATGTTCAAACAAATGTATATCCTTCAGTCCCCAACCTCCCAAAGACTTTGGAGTTGCAATTTTTCTCCAATTATCCCAATGAGTGCCTTTATATTCACTACTACCCTGCCATAGAAAATTGAAATAGAACTTCTTAATCTTCTCCAAAATTTCTTTTTGGGATATGGGCCAATGTATGCCAGTACATAGGAATAGCCTCCAAAACAAACTTGACCAAAACTAAATGACCTCCTCTTAACAACCACTTGTTGCACCATAATGTGATTATTTTTTCCATCTTCCTTGTTGTTGATCTCAAAGACTGTTCAAATTCTTGGAGATAACATTACATTTTAGAGTTTATTAGATAGTATCACATTTTATTATATTTATAGGGTTTATTAGATAGTATTATTTAGACCTTTAAGGTTTTATTATACAATATCATATTTTGTTACTTAACATTTCAAACATACTATTTAGTAAATACATAAGGTTTTAATAAGATGATTCATATGTTTTAACAAGAGGAGTTGCAGAGCAGCAAGTCCCTTCCATTAGCGTAGGGAGGGAATTGATTCAAGCTAGCAGGCATGCCATTGCTTTTGGGATGAATATTTCTAAATTATTTTGATTTGAAAATGTTGAAAATATGCTTTCAAAATTTAAAAAAAATAGAAATATCATATGTACCATTCTAATTGGAAAAAATGGAAGATATGCTTTCAAAGATTTTACAGAGGAGAAAAATAATGTTTATTATTCTAATTTTAAAAATGGAAAGCATACTCGAAACTTCTTAAAAATAAATTTGAAAAGATTGAAAATATACTTGCGAAGCTTTTAGAAACCAGAAATATTACGTTGTACGAAGAATTCGACAAGGAGATATGTTTTTCTTTTATGTTATCTCATAATCGGAATCCGGGAATAATAAACAATGCGAAGCGATGGACATAAGATGTAAACAACTGTGAAAATATACTTTCAAAGCTTTTGGAAATAAGAAATATTTTTTTTATAAGAAGAGGACGACAATAAGAAATCATGTGTTTCTTTTATGTTATCTCATTTAAAGAATCCGACAATAATCACGTGAAATGATGGATCATCCATGTGATTTTCAAATCCCATCCATGCATAGGAAAATACACCAATAGATGGGAAGGACTATCCAAAGAATATGCAAAAACAACGCAACATAATTCTATTTCATACTCATGAATCTACAATACATATATCTCATGCTTTCTATTTCATACTCATGAATCTACAGTGCACAAATCTCATGCTTCACAACAAAGATTAAATATAGTTTCTTTTAATAAACAATAGGAGCTGCAGAGCAGCAAGGCAGGGACACCATTGTTGGACTGCTCGAGTGTGTGAAGGGCACTGGTGCGCTCGAATGTGTCACACTGCCATTGACTGCTCGAGTGTGTGAAGGGCATTGGTGCGCTCGACTGCTCGAATGCGTCACACTGCCATTAATATCTTGGCCATTGTTGAAAGCTAGGGATTAAACAAATAGGCGATTCTGTTGATAAATTCATAATTTTTTAAACTTAAAAAATAAAATAATCTTATTTTCTTCTTATTATAAGTGAGAATTTATGTAATGCTTCTTTTAAAAAGTTGTATTGGTATGTGCTCAAATCAAAAGAATTTTTTAAAACCTTGTAGAAGATGATATTTATAATGGCCTTCCACGTGTAGCACTCCATGCACAGACTGGACATGTCTCACATGCAGGGTGTCCCTGAAGCGAGGGGCGAACATGGCTATATAGTAGCTGGTAATTTTATATGCATGAATCTTGCATTGTACTGGTGAATTCTACAACAATAACATAGCATTATACTAGAAATTTTGAACTAATGAACTTAGAAAACGACTGGTAAATGCACTTTGCCCATTATCTCTGCTTCAACCGTATGAACTAGGAAAAAATGAATAAGAACTGGAGAATGTGATTTTTTGGAGAATTGGTGAGAGCAAGGAGAATTCATTTGCTGGGAATTGGTAAATTCTCCACTGGTTCCACCAAAAACTTGGGATTGATAATAGCGACACTGATAATTGGGACAAAGGGACAACAAATTGATGAAGAGGTATGAGAATAGGTGATTTCAACCGCCTCCTCCTTCCTGTTCTTGAACGTCTCTATCACCTAGTGCTCCTTGAACAACTCTATCACCTGGTGCTCCTTGTAAGACTTGAAATTATCCAGTTTCGGTCGATGTATTTTCTTGATCAACACCACTGAAGGCATACTTTTGGCTGGGGAGAGGACGAGAGGGACGGGTTTCTCTTCAAGCCTCATGTCCTTTGTAAATAATCTCCTCCTCTGTAATATATTCATATGAGATTTAGGGTAATTTTATATGCATGAATCTTACATTGTACTGGTGAATTCTACAACAATAACATAGCATTATACTGGAAATTTTGAACTAATGAACTTAGCAAACGACTGTTAACTTCACTTTACCCGTTATCTCTACTTCAACCGTATGAACCAGGAAAAAAGGAATAAGAACTGGAGAATGTGAATTTTTGGAGCATTGGTGAGAGCAAGGAGCATTCATCTACTGGGAATTGTCAATTCTCCATTGGTTCCACCAACAAATTGGGCTTGATAATAGCGACACCGTTGATTGGGACAAAGGGACAACAAATTGCTGAAGAGGTAAGAGAATAGGTGATTTCAACTACCCCCTCCTTCTTGTTCTTGAACGGATCTATCACCTCGTGCTCCTTGAACGAGTCTATCACCTGGTGCTCCTTGTAAGACTTGAAATTATCTAGTTCCAGTCGGTGTATTTTCTTTCTCAACACCACCGAAGGCATATTTTTGGCCGGGGAGAGGACGGGAGGGCATGTTTCTCTTCAAGCCTCGCATCCTTTGTCAATAAGCTCCTCCTCTGTAAGATATTCATATGAGATTTAGGGTTGATTTTATCCCTTCTTAGGCCCTTCGAAGCAGTCTTCATAAGATATACTACAGAATTAGGAGAACCTTGATATATTTGAGAATGTTGAGAGACTTGCAAACATGCTTGCCATTGTGGAAGAGGA
The DNA here is from genome assembly GCA_009831015.1 of Picea engelmannii. Taxonomy (NCBI): domain Eukaryota; kingdom Viridiplantae; phylum Streptophyta; class Pinopsida; order Pinales; family Pinaceae; genus Picea; species Picea engelmannii. The sequence continues at coordinate 44,012 of ML813445.1, read as the reverse complement.
CATGTACGTGCTTGTGCAGATAGCAACTTCTTGTATTCTTACGTGCTTGTGCAGATAACAACTTCTTGTATTCTTCTTCTCTTAACTATTTTTGTTAACAACATGAACCTTATCCCTTTACATTCTTCTTGTATTAAGTATAGGAGCCTTCTTCTCCCTTTATAGGCTGGAAAAATAACCAATAACCTCAATGTTCCCTTGCAGTTTCACGAATCTTGGGTTCTTTCTTGTCAGCTTTGCTCAGAACTACCTTGTAAAAAAAAAGTGTGATAAAAAAAAAGTGTGATAAGCATGTTGTTGAGGAGAAGAGAGGGAGGTTTTTCCTCGGAATTGCACTGAGAACAGAGAATTATTTATGCCTATTGGAGGAGAGTAAGCATCTCAGATTGTACTTAGTCTGGAACTTCCATCGCAACTCAAGTCACACAGCCCCGAACATAGTTGCTTGGGATTCAACTCCATAGCAAAAACATGAAATGAAGTTTTGACTAGTAGGTAAGTACATAAGGGGTATGAGAGGTTTGCATGGTGGCGTAGGTGGAAGGTTTGCATGGCGGTGTAGGTGGCAGCCATAGATCAAATCACTATGGACTATGCATTGCAAAAACATTCAATCTTAACATTTAATATTAAGAAGTAATGCTAGAGTTATTTCTAGCATTACTTTGTTGGACAAAAACTACTATGAAAATGCATGCTTTAAATCAACATAGACTAAGCTATCTTCTCCCTCGGCCATGGGAAGAGGCCAAATAAGAGGTGCAATTCAAATCTTAGGTTAAATTACTTGAATTCCAACTCGATTTGTATGAATTTCCAGATACTTTAGTTAAAACACTAAAAAAATATCCATATTTGTGCCAAGTTAATAGGAAAAGCAAAATTTGATTACTAATAATCACCAGCCTTAAGAGAAGGGACTAATAAAATGATTCATATATTAGGACTTAGTATATTCATAGGGTATTAATTATATGGTTTTATATCTTAGGTTTTGTATTTTAGTTCTTAATATACTTTATTATATATTAATACTTAGGTTTTTTTTTATATTATATTCATTACTTAGGTTATTATTTAATATGTTAATATATCTAGACTATATATTAATACCTAGATTTTAGTCTTCTACTCATTACTTACACTATTAATTAATATATTGACATATCATATTTTAAATACTTAATAATTTGACTATACATTTTAGTAAATACTTAGGGTTTCAATAATAAGATTGATTTATAAATTAATAAATTTGTTTATAATTAGGGTTTAGTATGTTTCTAGGGTTTATTATATATTTAGGGTTTAGTATATAGATAGAGTATTTTTAGATTTTTAAGGTTTTATTTATAGTTTTTAATTTAGGGTTCTTTGAGTCGACATGTTTAGTTTCAAAAAATGTCTCGCATCTTATGTATTTATTGTAGAGATCAACAACTCTCATCTTTCGATTGGTTCTCATGATGAATCCCGATTCAGATTTGAAACGTCGATGACAAAATAGATTTAACTGTGGACTATTGGGTAAATGAATATGAAACTTATCACCCAAAAAAATTGAAAACAACGATGCATCTATTTGTTTGAGTCGAAAACTTTGATGGAAGATTTTGTTCCCTCCTATGAACATCACTCATACTTGATATTCTAGCACTAAAAGCATTGGCAACTTCCTTGTAGAAATGTTCATCATTTTCTAGGTCCTTTTGAAGATATTCTTTAAGATTTAGAATCCTTGCAAAAATACTAGTTGAACTTGTAGCCAATTCACAATCGTCAAGGATTAGACTTACCCTTTTGTTTATGTTGTCCGCAATAGATTTTCTAATGGCTATAGGTAAACTTGAAACTCCTTTCAGTTTTAAACTTGATGCTGGTGCATCTTCGAAAGTATCAATCAGCTTGAGAGTAGATATTGGTTCAACAAACAAGGGCTTCAAAAATAGATCATATTCTAATTCCTTTATTCACTTCTTCATTGTTAAATTTTCTTTTTCTTGATCTCTAATGGGATACGTCAGAGCATCCCTCGTGGTCTTATGAAAATCTAGAACTTTAGAGGGTTTCACCCCTACTACATCTATTTCATAGTTCCATTTCTCTGCAACCTTCTTTTTCTTTAGGTTGACCTTTTTCGATTTGTAATTGTTTAGAACTTAGGTTAAATGCAACACAACGCAAAGTCACTGATACTTCTTCAAAAACTATTGGCTCATCACAGGCCAAATCCTCAACTATCATTTTACTTTTAGTTAACTTTCGTTCTTCCTAATCAGGAACCCGAATAATAATATCAATCTCCATTTATTTAGAAATGGTTTCACATTCTTGAATTCCTGGTTTTTCTTTTTCCATAGTGTCCCTTTTCCTTTTTGAGATTCCTGAGATTGTATGTGATTTTTCAATAGAATTTTTAGGAGGATCCTTGTCTCCTCCATCACCAACACTTCCAACAACAAATTTCCTTTTCTCTCTATTATTACTATGAGTTTTACTTTGAATCACTGAAGGACTTATTTGAGAAACATGGGGTGAGCTAGGATCCTTGTTGTAATTTTTCCTCTTTGTCTATATTGATCATTAGTACCAACTAAAGTGTTAATATAATCTTGCAAGAGTAATTGATGACTTCCAGGGAAATTTTCTTGAGGGTTTTGGTTATCCCTTCCTTCATCTAATTGTAGTATTTTAGTTAAATACGACCCGTAACCAATGGCAAACATATGACCTGAGAACGAATAGTCTGATCAAATCCTTCAATTTCATGAATTTCTATCATCTCAAAAGAGTCAAAATAAACAAAAATTTCATCCAGGTGAGAAATAATTTTAACATTAATCTCTCCAAATATGATTGGCATTGGGATGAATTGCTTCTTTCTTTTCTCATTGAAAAAAAGAGCTCGAAACCTCTATTGTTTGCATACTTCAACTACGAAGAATTTGTCACAAACATAGTGAGGGAGTATACAAGGATTTCCTCGAAATCCATATAATCTTGTGTAAGTAAATTCATTTTGAAATTCATAAACTCATTTTCCAACAAGAAAAACTATAGCTTCTATTGACAATCTATTTGTAGAAGAACCCTGAATTATTTTCTTGAATATGGATAGAAAGCATTTTGCACTTGGTAAAAACTGTGAGGGGCCTTATGTCTCCAAAGTGTTGGATACCAAAACTACATTGGACCCTTATTATAATTAACACTTCTTGATCAAGGTAAATATTTAAACACATGGAAGTAGACTATGGCATAAATTAAATAAGAAGTCATATATAATTTTCTTTTTATGTGGAAATTCCCCGACGTAAAAGAGAATTCATTCAAAATAACATGTGTGTTGGGTACATGTGTTATATTCTTTGCAAAACCAACCCCATGTGATTCTCTGCATCGATTGAAACGGGGACGACAACCCCCCCTGTCCAGGGTGTTGCAGGGGGGGAATTGTTTTTTGGGTGGTTTTTGCATGAGTTTTTGTCACACAGTTTTTTCTTTTGGCGGTTTTGGTACATTAGAGGATTTGTGACTTAGCTCATGGTTTTCTAATTCTGGTTAAGGAATTAGGGTTGTAGTATAATATGAGTCAATGGATTATGGGTTTTGGATGCCATGGGATCATATATATTGTATTGTAAATAATGAAGTTGGATGATGATGAATACGAATTAGAGGTGCAGTTCTAAACTGGTTGTTAGTTTTCCCAATTTGGGTTTCTAGGGTAAATCTATGTGTATGTGTGATTTCAATTGTGTTCTCTTTTGTTTTTAAAGAATATATGAGTGCATTGCATTACTGTAAATGCTTTAAAACTTTTGGTATAAGAGCTAGGTTATTGGCTTTAGGGGACACTTTTGTGACCAGGGGTTTGGCTTAGGTTTATGATAAACCTTGTTACAGTGGGAGCTCTGTGGTACTGATTCTTGTGGTGAAAATAAATGGCAAGATGTTCAAAAATAGAGAACGATAAATTTAATGGGCAAAGTTTTGAGCTATGGAAGCTCAAGATGGAAGTTTTGTTGGTAGAAAAATATTGATGGGTCGTTGTGGATCTAGGTACTGCACCTACATGAACGTCAACAAAATACTGGGAAATTTTGGATTGGAAGGCGAAGAGCGCAATCTCGTTGTGTCTCTCAGATTCAGTATTACTGAATGTGTTAGGGGACGCTACAACCAAGGAATTATGGAATAAGTTAGGGGATTTCTATCAACCTAAGTCCCTTGTAAAAAAATTGTTCCCACGGAAGAAACTGTCGATTCTGAGGATGAAAGATGGAGACTCGATGATAGAGCATATGAACACCTTAAATATTGTAGTAAGTCAGTCATTGTTTGTTGATATTAAGATTTTTGATGAAGATAAGTGTATCAATTTATTGTGCTCTTTACCGAACCCGTGGGACAGTCTGATTGTGGCCATAGGTAGTAATGCAACTACTTTAAGTTTCGATGACGTGGTCTCATCCTTGTTGTCGAAGGAGATGAGGCGGAAAAACATGGAAATCCAGAGCAAAGATGCCTTATTTGCAAGAGGACTCTCCCAGGAAAGAAATATAAATCAATCATCAAGTGGGGGATCTAAATATAGGGGAAGATCTAAATTTCTTTAAGTTACTCTTCATGCTTTTCAACTACCTTCTCAACGTCAGCTGCTACTTGATCAAACAGTTGAAAATCTTAAGGTGGCCCAAATGTAGGTAATTTCTTTTTCAACATGGTTTCATCCAATCGGCTCCACAACTGTGTGCATACCTTCCATTCCTTTTCTAATTTATCCTTTGATGTCGATGACAATTATTTCCAATAATTCAAAGATTTTTACATCTTGGCATGTCCTTCTTCAATCAATGTACCAATGTCATGTTATCATTAGATAATTTTTTCTCCAAAATTGGGCCTTTTAAGAAAAACCGTGTTTGTTGAGTTGGAAATTCAATAAACCAATAAAATTTCAAATAATTATGATTTCAATTGTGTTTTTTTTTTTTTTTTAAGAATGTATGGGTGCATTGCATTATTGTAAATGGTTTAAAACTTTTGGTATAAGAGCTAGGTTATTGACTTTAGGGGACACTTTCGTGACCAAGGGTTTGGCTCGGGTCTATCATAAACCTTGTTACAGTGGGATCTCCGTGACACTGATTTTTGTGGTGAAACAAAATGGTAAGAAGTTCAAAAATAGAGATCGAGAAATTTAATGGGCAAAGTTTTGAGCTATGGAAGCTCAAGATGGAATATTTGTTGGTAGAAAAATATTAATGGGTCATTGTGGATCTAGGTACTACACCTACAAGAACGTTAACAAAATACTAGGAAAAGTTGGATTGGAAGGCGAAGAGCACAATCTGGTTGTGTCTCTCAGATTCAGTATTACTGAATGTGTTAGGGGAAGCTACAACCAAGGAATTATATAATAAGTTAGGGGATTTGTATCAATCTGGGTCCATCATAAACAAATTGTTCCTGCGAAAGAATTTGTCCAATATGAGGATGAAATATGGAGACTCAGTGATAGAGCATATGAACACCTTAAATACCGTATTAAGTCAGTTATTGTCTGTTGATATTAATATTTCTGATGAAGATAAGTGTATCAATTTCTTGTGCTCTTTACCAGACTCGTGGGACAATCTGGTTGTATCCATAGGTAGTAATGAAACTACTTTAAGTTTCAATGATGTGGTATTATCCTTGTTGTCGAAGGATATGAGGCGAAAAAACATGGAAATCCAAAGCATAGATGCCTTATTTGCAAGAGGACTCTCCAAGGAAAGAAATATAAATCAATCATCAAGTGGGAGATCTAAATCTAGGGAAATATATAAATTTATTTAAGTTCCCCTTCACACTTTTCAACTACCTTCTCAAAGTCAGTGGCTACTTTATCAAACAGTAAAAAATATTAAGGTGACCCAAATGTAGTTAATTTCTTTTTCAGCATGGTCTCGTCCAATCATCTCCACAACTCCGTGCATACCTTTCATTCATTTTCTGATTTATCTTTTGATGTCAATGACAATTATTTCCAATAATTCAGAGACTTTTTCATTCTTGCATGTCCTTCTTCAGTCAACATACCAATGTCATGTTCTCATTAGAGAAAATTTGCTCCAAAAATGGGCCTTATAAGAAAAATTGTGCATGTTGAGTTGGAAATTCAATAACCAATAGAATTTCAAAGAATTGAGTCAACCATAATGGTTGAGTTGAACATATAAAAGTCAAGGATGATTATGTGTCATGTTTTTATTTGGCAATATTTAACCATATGTACACCTCAACTTAGTTAAGATCTCGGTGAGACCATCTCAGGATATGTTCAATATCTTTGAAATATTTAATATGGAATATTGTATATTATTAATACTTTCATTATTTATTGTATGATATCTATTATCATTTATTTATTATATTTTCATTATTTTTTATATTAATAATAATGTATACTTCCATTATATATTAATAATGTACTATTACTATCATATTATTATAAAGTAATATTCTATTATATAGTTATTAATTTTTAATGTTATATAATTATTATATAATATTTAATTAGTAATTATAAAGTTGTAATATAATTATTAATTTAGAATTATATATTTTTTGTATAATAATTAATTTACAGTAATAATTCATATTAAGCATTGACCATTTCATCTTTAATTCATATTACGGATATCCTCTAATATGTCTTCCACATTCACATTTGTGTTATAATATAATAAACTATAATAATTATATATTCTAATAGGTTTTCCGCTTTCAAATTTATATTATAATATAATAGGCTATAATAAGTATCTTCTTTAATAAGTTAACCACATTCACATTTGTATTATAATATAATAAGGTATAATAAGTGTTGATTTCTTTTTCTTGAAAAAAATTGTAACTTTTATTGCAGAGATAAAGGTTACATTCCAAAGGTGCTTCGGCGCTAGATAATGGAAAAACTGTCTGGAAAAAGGATCAAAGTTCATCCACTAGGAGTTGTGGACAATCGAATAACAACTTTTATGAAAAAACATTTTATATGTCCCCATCAAAACATCAAAAACATCATCTCTTGTATCATTTAGCCAAAAAAAAGATAACTAGATTAACTACAATAATGTTAAGACTCATTACACTTTAAGCTGCAAAAAATTGACGAACTGTGTGAGAGGTTTCCCTCCCATCTACAAAATTCTTCAAAACAATATTGTTTTCAGGAAGAGATAAAGTGTCTTTGGACAGACGATTTGCAGACATATTGATTTCACGGAATATGTGCTTATAGGATATATCTGTGAAAGTTGTCAACACCTCTTTCAAAATCAGACCAGTGTTAACCAACTCCAGATCAACCAGGTTCGTCACACCCATCATCTAGTTGATAGCTAATTTAGAGTCCCCATATATCTGTATAGTGTCAATATTCAATGAATTTGCACAATCCAATAGTTCAAAAAGTGCTTGGAACTTTGCTTGATTATTTGTACCGCTACCCAAATTATCATAGCCTAACAGGTAAGTAGTATCTGAGAGATACAAAAGAAATCCAATACCACATTGATTTTAATTATCTTGACATGCTCCATCAAAAAATCCCTATGGATTTGTTTTGTTAATAATTAAAGGCACTATATTCCTGGTCTTCAAATATTTTTGTTGTACCTTATGGTGTGATAATAAAGAGAGGGCCTATTGCACCACCTGAAACAGAGGCCAAATTGATCCTTTGAACAACGTTGCGTTCCTGGCCAACCATATTCCATAGGAGATAAGAATGGGGAGCACTCTGATGGGTTTCCATCCGACCAAACTAAATAATTCCTTAAAGCACATTTCAATTGGCTCCTTCACCCACATTCTTCCCAAACTGAGTTGTTCACTAAATTATTTCCAAACCTGAAAAGTGAAGGAACAATATCTAAATAGGTGAGCAATTGATTCCTCCTCCTTCTACATAAAATGCATAATCCCGATACCTGCCATCCAAACCGTTGAAGTCGATCCCAAGTAAGAACTCTTCCATTGAGGATAAGCAAAAAAATAAGTATTCCTTTTGGGCGACCCTTAATCTTCCAAATTGTTTTTGTCCACCATTTGACGACTAGACACAGGTCATCAATCGACGCCTGGTATCCCAGCTTGGCCGAAAATCGCCCACCATAGGATTTATACACCCACACCAATTCATCTTATCGGTGGGAAAATTTGATGTGTTCCCTCGAAAGAGTAAGAGTAAAACCATTCCAAGTATCCGTACGCATGTTCTCCAAATTTAATGCTTGGGCTGATTTCCAGCCTTACCTCCATATTGAAGTATTATGTCGATCAACAATTTTATTGAGAGTACATAGGTTTTGTTCCTGTAGAAAGGTAATGAGATCCTATGGTAGGAAGTTACCTTGGTCACACCCCACAATTGTATCCCTCCCTGTTTGAATCAAGCGGTTTGACCCCACTCTCCATGCCAAGTAGTGCCCAATGATGGGGAAGACAAAGATTAGATTTTTCCACTGTGGGGATGCCGAGGGAGAATCATTCCGGGGATTTCGTATCCAATCAACAACAAATCCATAAGGGATGCATTTTTCACAAATGATTGGATTCCAAAGACTATTGTGAGTGATAAAAATCCAAAGGGATTTCACAGGCAACACTTTACCAAAAAGCACCAGATCCTTGAGCTCCCAACCCTCTAGGGATTTAGGACAACACAATTTTTTCCATTTCACTAAATGAGATCCCATATAATATGAGCTTCCTTTCCACATATAGTTTCAACAAACTTTTTGATACGAGACAGGTCACCCTTTGGAATATTGGACAAAAAATGCTAGTAGACGGAATAGCCTCAATCACTGACTTTACAAGGGTAAGGCGAACCCCCCTCGATATCCAATGATTACACCATAATGTAATACATTACTCCACATGCGTGATTATCCAATCCCAATCCCCGAGGCCATAATTGTTTGGTTTTAATTTATACCCCATATAAGTAAGACCATCATTCAACTCATGAGTGGGAAAGGGGAAGACATTGGCTAATGTATGTCTAGTCGCCTCATTTACTGTCGAAAGATATAGGGCTGATTTAACCATGTTAACTATCATACCAGTAGCTCCATAGAATAGATCCATATCCTCTTTTATTTTTAACTCCTTAACTTCAATACACTGACAAAAAAGAATGATGTCGTCCGTGAAAAGTAGGTGAGTGAGTTGGAATGACCTGCCCAACTGAACTCCTTGGATATGGAGAATTCGAGACGATTCAAATAATACCCTACTCATTCCATTTGGAATTAAAAGAAACAGATAAGGGGAAAGTGGACACCCCTGTTGAAGACCTTACCCAACTTTGAAAAAGGGAGATCCACCCCCATTAACCAAAACTACAAAGTGGACTGAAGAGACGCATGCCATAATCCAATTAACAACATTTAAATCAAACCCATTCTGAAGTAGAAGCAACCCGAGGTATAACCAAGAAACCCAATCATAGGCCTTTGAGAGATCGAGTTTGATCATAGAGATTGACAAACGTGAGGTCTTCATCGAGTGGAGTCCTTCTTGATTGGAGCCAATTGCCTCATGAATCAATCTTCCCTTCAAGAATACAAACTATTTTGTTGTGATTATGTCTGATAATATTGGTTTTAGTCTCAGATTGATTACCTTAGCCACAATATTGTATAAGCAATTACAAAGTGAAATAGGCCTAAAATCATCATAGGAGGATGGACAATATGATTTTGGAATAAGGGAAATAAAATTGGAATTGATGTTTCTCAAGATCTTACTTGAACCTCAAGTTCCTTATACTACTTGGAGAAGATCCTACCCCACCAAATCAAAAAATACTTAAAAAAATTCAATGGTCCACCTGTCAGGGCCCAGGGTCTTGTATTTTTGGAAGGTACTCAAAACTGCTTGGAGTTCCTATAAAGATATTTCATTGAATAGGGCATGGTTCTCTTCCTCCCCAACCATCCATGGGAAATGAGAGAGCAACTTTAATCCTACATCCATAACATAACATGGTGGTTCCTGAAAAATGGAGTCGAAATGACGGAACTGTAACGTACCCAACCACTTCCACGCTGGGCTACACCACTTTCTGTAACGTACCCAGCCACCAGAGGCTAGCCACGCTACTCCAAGCCCGTTCTCAAACTTATTTCTTTTACTGATACATTTCTACTTAATAAAGATGCATAAAATAAATGAACCATACAACATGCACATCGGTAACCAACATGCATGCATACTATGGATACAAGATTCATAGGTAAACAAATACATAACGAAATGTATACACAAGTAAATAGAACCATAATAGAGAGCACTTATCTTTTATAAAACGAGTCACCAACTGGTTGCAGACCAAGGAATTTCCACCCAACTGTAGACACTAGTGTTCCAAGTCTCAACAACAATGTCACCCCCAAGCCAGGGCTATGAATCCACAAGGACGGTTCTAGAGTGTCATTTGGCTTCCCAAAATAGTCAACACTCAAGCTCTCACAGACTTCTCAACACCTACAAAAGCCCAAAGTAAACCATCTCTCTTCTACCCAACCTACACAACCCAAGAGAATGGACCCCCTTCTCTGCCACACAATCCCTCAGGCTGTCCATTCTCCTTCCAGGGCTCCAATGCAGCTAGTCCAGAATCTCCATGTTGGAACTCTCAAGACTCGCAACTATGAGAAAACTGAGCACAGACCCAAATCATCTCAGACATGCAGGTCTTGATTCATGGTTGGGAATCAAGAACCTCATGGCCTTCCCCCAAGAATCTCACGTAAATTATATTCTCCATTAAACAAAATGGGTAATTAAAAATATAAAATAAATACTTATCCCCTCAAGCCCCCTCTCTTATGGAATCATATCCCCCTATAACTCTTGTCCTTGTCTGTATCGCAGCTAGTGATGTATTTATTAATAATAATGATCAAAACATTACATTTCTTAGGCACACCGACCTCTTTTAATTGTTTGGGCACTCTTGCCTCTCATCAATTAACAAAATACCTTATTTAATATGGGGCTCAAAATCTGGGGTGTTACATCCCCTCCCCCTAATTTTGACATTGTCCTCAGTGCCTATACAAAACAAGAATCACAATTCTAAAATTTATTCAAAAATCTGCGAGTACTCTACTCGCATGGAATCTTCATGCTCTGAAGTAGCATCATCAAGACCGTAGCAGGTCCACTGGACTTTTACCAGCTCTATAACTCGATTGCAGAGAATTTTGACTTTTCTGTCCAATATTCGCACTGGTTGGACTTGAAAGTCTCCCTCTATCTCTACCCGAATCATATGCCAATCAATAACATGGTTATGATCATGTATATATTTTTTTTAGCAAAGATACATGAAATACATTATGCATATTCATGGAAGCAGGCAATACGAGCATGTATGCAACTGGCCCTATTCTGTCCAATATCTAAAATGGACCACAAAATCTGGCTACCATCTTTGTACAACTACCCAACTTCAAATAGCTCTTCTTGGGCTTTACTTTTAAAAGCAAATGCTCCCCTATTTTAAATTCTCTAGCTGTCATGTTCTTATCTGCATAGATTTTTTTTCTATCTCAAGCTGCCTTTAAATTTTGCTTAATCTTAACCATCTGGTCTTCCATATCCTTGAGAAACTCTGGCCCAAGTACCACTCTATCTACTAGGTTGTCCCAACTCGCTGGAGTATTGCATTTCCTACCATACAAGGCTTCAAATGGGCTCATTTTCAATGAAGCTTGATACATGTTATCATAGGAAAACTAAATCAAGTGCAAGTAATCTTCCAACTTAGATGGCTTATCCATCACATACATTCTCAACATGTCTTCAATTACTCGGTTGACCCTCTCCGTCTGCCCATCTGACTGGGGATGGTATGCTGTGATAAAGTTCAGATTTGTACCAAATCCTTTAAACAATCCCCTCCATAAATTTGAAGTAAACTTTGTGTCTCAATCCGAGACAATTATCCTAGGTATCCCATGCAACCTAGCAATCTCTTTCATGTAAATTTCTACACTATTAGCTGTTATATGCGTTGTTTTTACAAGAACAAAATGAGCAGCCTTTGTCAAATTTATTAACCACACCATGATTGAATCATGTTGTCTTGTTGTCCTGGGAAATTTAGTTATAAAATCAATGGTTATCACGTCCCATTTCTTCTTTGGAATTGGTAATGGCTATAGTAAACCCGTTGGGTGCTTATGCTCAGCCTTCACTCTCTGACATTCCATACATTTGACGATGTAATCAACAACATACTTTTTTATTCCTGGCCAAAAGAACTGGCTTCTTACTGCTGTAATTATTTTTTGGTAACTGGGATGTCCAACGTATGAAACATTATGCATTTATTTTAATACCAAATTCCCAAGTTCTCCAAAACTAGGAACATAATTCTATTTTTATGCATAAGTAATCCATCTTCCTTCATCTCATAATCTTTAATTTTCTGTTGTACATATTCTTGTTGTAAGCTTTCTTTTACCTGTAGGTAATGCTGATCTGTAACAACGTCATCTAAAATTATACTCTTCAAGTCTGATCGATGCATACTGACAGTTGTAGCATGCATGAGATGTACTCTTCTACTAAGTGCATCAAAAACTTTATTTTATTTTCCTTTGATATGCTTGATATCAAAGTCGTATTCACTTAAAAATTCCAGCTATCTTGTTTGCATGGCATTCAAAGTTGGTTGTTCAAAAAGATACTTCAAACCACTGTGGTCTGTTCTTAATTTAAATCTTTTTCCCATGAGATAATGCCTCCACATATTCAATGCTTGAACAATGGCAGCAAGCTCCAAGTCACGTGTGGCATAGTTCCTCTCATGTTCCTTAAGCTTTATGGACTCATAACCAATGACATGTCCATTTTGAGTGATGAATCCACCAAGTCCTTCCTTACATGCATTTGTACATACCACAAAACTTTTATTTGGGTCAACAATATTTAACATAGGTGCACTAGTAAGTAATTCCTTCAACAAATTAAAGTTCTCTTGACACTTAGATGTCCATTCAAATTTAATTCCCTTATTTTGTAAAGAAATTATGGGATGATCAATCTTAGAGAACCCTACTATAAATCTTCTGTAGTAACCATCTAACCCCATAAAATATCCAAATTCTAAAAAATTCCTAGGTGTTGGCCATCCTCTAATGGATTCAATATTCTCTAGATTCACTGCTATGCCTTGTTCTGAAATAATGTTTCCCAAGTAGTGGATCTGTTCTTGGTAAAAAAAACACTTACTAAGCTTGGAATACAACTGATGTTCTCTCAACACTTGCAATACCACTCTTAGGTTATGTTCATGCTCTTCTTCAGACTTAGAATAGACAAGTATGTCATCCAGGAATACTATGACAAACTTATCCAAATAATCTCTGAATATGCCATTCATTAAGCACATAAAGACAACTAGTGCATTGGTCAGTCCAAATGGCACGACTACAAATTCATAATGCCCATACCTGGTTTTGAAGGCTGTCTTATGGATGTCTTCTTCTTGGATTCTTACTTGATGGTATCCTCATCTCAAGTATATCTTTGAAAATATCTTTGCTCCTCTTAGATGATCAAAGAGGTCATCAATTTTGGGTAGAGGATACTTGTTCTTCACAATGGACTTATTCAACTGTCAAAAGTCAATACAAAGTCTCAAAGTTCCATCTTTATTTTTGACAAAGAGTATTGGTGCTCCCCAAGGTGAAACACTTGGATGTATGTACCCTTTCTTCAACAATTCTTCCAACTGCATTTGTAGTTATTTTAATTCCGGGGTACTCATTTTGTAAGGTGTGTTTTATACCGGGGCAACTCCTGGCACTAAATCAATAGAGAAATCTATCTCCCTTTTTGGTGGAAACCCTAGTATTTCTTGAAATACATCTTCAAATTCTTGTAGCACCGAAAAATATTCAAGGCTTGGCCCCTTTGTCTTTTCTGGCTCCTCCACGTGGGCTGCATACAATTGACATCCTTTTCTAAAACATCTCTTCAACTGTAAAGCTGAAATCTCTCTTATAGATATGGTTCTTGGAATTCTTTCACAGTGCTATGTTTTCCATCTCCATAAAGACATGTAAATGTCTTTCTATGATAGTCTAGGACAACATGATGCTTGTCTAACCAATCCATTCTAATTAGAATATCATAAGACTGCAATGGTATGATATTTAGATCAACACTAGTATTCACACCATTAAGACTTATGGAAAAACTTCTGACCATATCATGGATTCTCCTTTTGGTTCCAGTGGCTAGCTGAACCAAACTTGATTTTCCAAGCTTACTTTTCTCTAAGTGTAATATATCCACTATTTTAGGATCAATGTAACAATGACTTGTTCCTGAATCAATTAAAATAACAACATGTTGATTTATGATCTTACCTTCCATCTCGATCATATTGGATTGGTACTCTGCTTGTCGATAATATAAGGCTGCATAAATCCTTCCCATATATTCTACTGTTGTAGCCTCTTATATGTTGTGCACGGTCTTCACTATGTCCTTTATGTGTGGGAAATCCTTGTACATGTGATCTTCTTTGCATCCCCAACATTGGAATGGTGGTCTTTCCCTTTTTCCCAAGGAGTCTTCTCTCTTGGATTCATCCTTAGGATACTGGTCTTGATGATTTTTATTAGGCTCATTTATATTGAAAGGAGGTTTGAATCCCTTCCTCCTCTTATCTGATTTCTCCTTCTTCTTATCCTTCCAAGATTTCTGCAAAAATTCTCTGCCCTTTCCTTTCTCATACATGTACGTAGCCTTCCTAATGGTCTCAGTCAAGGACTTAGGTTCATCATATTGAATCTTTTCTTTATAAAATGATGGCAGTCCGCTCAAGAACCTCTGTACTTTCACCTTCTCATATTTTATAAACCCCACATACTTTAGCAACCCCAAGAACTTCTTCTCATACTATGCCATGGTCATGCTTCCCAGCCTGAGTTCAAAGAACTCATGCATTTTATTGTCATATAAATTCTTCGAAAGGTACTCCTTCTGAAAATAGTTCTTGAACTGCTTGCAAGTGATCTTATTCTCATTAATGTGCTCAACTTTCTTCAGTTGGTCCCACCACATTGCAACTTTACCATGTAAATGATATGTGGAAATTTTGGCTTCTAGGTTTGATGAGTAGTTATGCGATTGAAAATGCCTCCTGAGTCCAAGCAACTATGCTTCAACATCATCTTGCCTTTCTCTTTCACCATCAAAGGATGGTGGCTTAAGCTTCCTCAACTCTCCTTGCAAACTGTCCAATTCATGCCTTCTTCTTTGGTGCCTAACATGAGACACCTCTGGACTACTTATGGTGTCTTCAGATGCATACAACCTTCTTGCTGAGTAATGAGGTGAGTGGTTTCTATGAGTTATGCTAACACTTCTTGAATAACCAACTTTCTTGTGGTTATCTCTTCTTTCATGATACCTGCCTTCTTCCTCTTGTTTTGAGTTTGACCCCCTCTTTGTTTGCCTCTGTAACTGATTTAAGCTTTGCATCACTTGAGCATTTGTCTGATTTTGTTCTCTCATCAACCTTTCATTATCTTCTTTGTAACTCTACACTCTTATTTGCACGCTTCTCATAGTCTCTATCAATGTTTATTTCTCTCCTCTGCCCTTGTTTCCTGTTGTCCCTTGACCAAGTTTTGAGGATCCTTGGTCATGTTTGACCTATTTTGGGACTTCGATAGGCTGTCGAAGGTGGAGCGCAAGTTGAAGAGAAGATCGTGGGATCTCGACCCCTTGTTTAGGGATTTTTAGATTTTGGGCTTATGTAACGGGTATGGGGATGTCGACCCATGGGTTTACCCATGTTTAGGCCCTTTTTGTAATGTATAAATAGAAGTTTAGGCGATGTAAGAGAAGGAGGCTTGGTACCTAGCAAAAGTGTTGAGTGAAAATTGTAAATTCTTTGTGCATGTTATGTGGAAAACTTATAGAGCTAAGTGCAAGTGACTGTAAGAGACTGTGTAAAGGATTTGTGCTGTAATATAGCTTGGGGAAGGAGGATCTAACGAAGTTCCCATAGATATCCTATCCTATGCAGAGTAGGATTTTTTGGCTCTGTGCATGTAGAAGATTGACAGAAGACAATAAAAGAGAAGAAGAGTTGGTGGACGTAGCCCCAGGCCGGGGGTGAACCACGTATATCCTGTGTTATGGTTGCTTTGTGCATTATGATTGTTTCATTGTTCATATGATTAATTCTTAGTGCATTGATGTATGCTTAGATGAATTTGATATGATAAGATTAGTGCTGAATAATATGAATGAGTGCTAGATCTAACCTATGTGAATGTACTTAGTGCTTGAATATACTCGATCTGGGTGAATACTGCGCTGATCTATTATTAGGGTTTATCTGCGCTGTAAACAAAGGTTGAATACTAATGAAATATAAATTCTAAGTGATATGTTAAGGTTTTACAATCACATATCAGTGTCCCAGCTAAGGTTGCAGACACTCGAGTCATGCAACCACCCTTGCCTCTACCTCGGGTGAGACTTCATCTGCTTCGTAGGTGTTGCTGAAAGGGTCGGTAGTCAGAGTTTTGTTGGTGCACTGTTGAAGCTTTGAACCCTAGTTCTGCCCCTGTGCCAACAAATGGTTATGTTGCCTGGACCTGAAACTGTGATTGTTGGGAACTAAAGAAAAGAGAAAGCTCCGTGCATAGATCTGTTTCCCTGGTGCTCAATATTCTACTTGACTTGTGAAGATCTGTGCAAAGAAGAGAAGTCAGATCTAAAGAAAATAAGTAATATATTGAAGCTTTGTGCTTTGATAAAGGTAAGAACAATGATTTTTTTTTATTGAAAAAGTAATATAAGTGGAAATTTTTGTTTCGAAAGTATGAATCTAGGTATGTTTGATAATTTTTATCCTAGCCTAAAAAATAGGGCACAACTAAAAGAAATAAGATTTGATATGAGTAGATCTGATAGAAATGATAAAATATATGTGATTCCTATGCATAGAAAGAATGTTTGGACTAACAAATGGATGCAGGATCCTAGAAAGAATTTTTTGCAGGTTAGCTAATATGATCCTAGTGTGCGGTACAGGAAAGGTTGAGGATTATTTAAGAGAAAGAGAAGATTAACTCTTTGTTACAGTTGTAGAAGACCGAGCCATCTTGCTAAGGATTGCCCTGATAGAAGACCTAGTTGTCTTTGTTGTAAAGCTATGGACCATGAAGTTTTGGATTTCCCTAGAATGATTGCTAAGGTTGAAAGAATGAATATGATACAATAAAACCCTGAGGAAGATCAAGCAAATAAGACCATGGCAGAACCCCAGAAAGAATCAGAGAATGTATTGCTACAAACGAAAGAAACCCTGAATGATCACAAAAATGTCAACTTATCAGAGATCTTCAAAGAAAAAGAGTGCATAGAAACAAGAATAGGAGACTTCGACATTGACTGTGTTCTGGATGAGGAAACACAGGTGAATATCATAGAAAGAACCTGGGAAATTTTAGGAAAGCCTGCTATGATTCCTTCATTGGGAGGAATATGATTATTTAGAGGAAAGTTGATAACCCTATGTGGAAGACTTACCCATATATCTATGAGTGCTCATGGAACTTCGACAGAGGAATATTTTGAGATTGTTAAATTTATTGACAACAACGCCCCATTTGATATGTTACTAGGAAAAACCTGGATTGAGAAGGATCGGGTCAGAAGAAAAGAAGAGGAAGCCCTAGAACATAAGAAGCAAGAATTAAAAGATTTCATGACTAGGAGGATAACGCACTTGATTGAAGAATAGGAGAACAGATCGAAACTGTTTAGAACCAAAAACTTGGATGTCGAAGTTGAAAGAACACAAGAAGACTCACAGAAGAGTGGAGCACCTACCCCAAACAGAGAAGAAGTATTTCCCTTGAACCCTATGAAAGAATATCAACAATGCGAAGTTACTATGCCAAAAGGAGATAAGAATCAAAATGGAAAGAGGAATACCGAGACAAAGATCACAGGGAAGAAGGCTAGAAAGTTCAGTAAGAAGTGAGCAAAGATAGAAAAGTTGCAGAAGGTTCCAAAGGGGACTTTGCAAAAGGAAGGCTTTCAAAACGGGAACTTCGTTGGGATATCAAAACAACGCAACATGGCACTTCAACATGGCGAAACAATATAACCATTGGAGGCATTATGACCGTTAGAACGACGCCCCTGAACGGTTAGAACAACAATTATGACCAGAAATCTCATCATCAGACCGTTGGGACCGCGCCGTAACGGACATAACTGCATTGATGAAGGCCTATCGTCCGTTGGAGAGATCCGTTACATTGCTGTCTACTTATTGCGTCGATTGTTGCACCAAAAACACTTTTGTGAATTGTATCCAAGCCAACTCATTGCTACCGTGATGTGTTTATTGAGATCGACACTTGTTCTATTACATTGAGCATTCATTCGTCGACCTGAGTTATCCGTTCAAGAGCGTGCATGTCGGACAAACTCATCACCATAGAGAAGTCAGTTGAAGAAGTTCTAATCGATTTAATGGGCAAAAAAGTAATGTCTGTAGGGATTCAAGCTTCATCGATGAGAGGAGTGCAAGCCTCTCCATCGACTGCTCGTGGATCCAGACCATCCCGAGCTGCAGCCGAGAAAAGAACCAAGCATCGAGATGAATTGGCGAATGCGAAGTTAATCCCAACTATCCTACCCAACTACATCCTGCCTTTGGCTAGCGCAGTGAGTCGTGACAGTGTCCCCAGAGACTTCAAGTATACCCTAGTTACTGCGTACCTCCCGAAGGGGATACATGCAGTTAGAACACAACATGATAAGATCATGACATTAAAATTCAACGACTTCAACCTAGGAGACCACAAGAACCAAAGTATGCTTGCTCCTCATAGATACTTGACTAGGACGAAGGGGAAGAACAAGAAAATAATCCCCCAACCATGGACTATGAACCTCGCGCAGTCCACCATCTTGAATGTGATGAAGATTCCACATTTTGGAAGGCACCAGGAGGTTAACGTGTGTGTAAAGCTCTTGCTATCATGATACCATGGCGGCTATCTATGTATAGACAAACACATCACAGTCGATCCGACGTTGTTCCATAGGATCACTAGATTGAGCATGCAGGGACTAGACCCACAAGATTTCTACCCAGGGAAGGGTGCAGACCGCGCCCTGGCACAGATAATTAAGGATACCTATGGCGATGTAGAAAAGGGGACGCGAGGCTACAAGGTAGCTTCCATCTAGAATGGCGCAGTGCGCCTATCCTGTTAGCTGATCGTAGGAAAGATGGTGAGAAAAAACATGCCTACGCAGGTCACATGGTTCATTGTTGACCTCGCCGAAAAATGTGTAGAAGGAATCCAAATGAACTGGGCAAAGTACTTAGTCAACTAGTTAGAATTGGATTGTCGCGAAGCTCAGGATCAAGGCTATGAGTTCCATTTCAGCTAGTTGCTGATCCTCATAACATTTACTGCTTGGGAGATGATGAAAGGTGTGACCTTCCCGGACATTGAGCCATTCGAGCCACTCGCTGGGAAGTTCACCACACTTTGGTACTCGAGCGATATGGGAAAACAATAACAGTCGAACGCGATATTCCACACATACTATCTCTAGTTAAAGAGGGCTATTGGGTCTATCCCTTGTATGACACGAACACCCTGCACCAGTTTAGACCCCTCATGAAGTTCCGCACAGATCAACACTTTATTTATATCAATGTGTGCACAGAGGAGCATAAAGAAGAGCTTCAATCATACTATAAGCTAACAGAGGAGGACCTCGAAGAGATAACTAAGGACTGGTCTGCAGAGCTCCTTATCCCTGCTGACCTTGCAGAAATGTCTGATCCCGAACTAATTGGCAGCTCAGAGGCCACTCATGAAGAGCATGATACACCTGGACCTAGAAGAAGGAAGAAGACCGAAGAGGTATAGAACTTGAGCAACGCATCAGAAGAAACTACTTCAGAATCACTTGGACGAGGAGATAATGATGAAGTAGATAAAGAAGAGACCAATGGAAAAGAAGACCAACAAAAGCAAGGCAAAGTAACACCGCCTAGGGATCCTGTTGATGAGGCTAATCCCTCTAAGAAAAGAAAGGTTTCCCCCATGAAACCTACCTCACGGAAGAAATTCAAAGCCACCAAGACTAAGCTACAGATGTACTCACACTCAATGACTTCGAATTCATCATCGCAGCCATATCAGACGCATCACATGACATTTTGGAGAACATTGAAGCCAAACAAGAAACCATGTATGACAAAATTGAGACATAAATCGGAGGGGTACAACAAGCCCTTCAATCCAGCCACGCAGTATCCATTGTGCCCCCACCATCAGAAGAACCAGAGTTGGGAAATGAGCCTGCCCAACTCCGCAGAATAGATGATGCGACCGAAGCTCACCTTCGTCGAGTGCAAGAAGAGAAAGAACAGGCTAGGGTGGCTCTAAAGCAAGCACAACAGGAAGTGGTAGAGTAACGCCGAGTTGTGCAACAGGAGAAGAATGATCTATACACCAATTTTGAAGAGGAGAGAGCACAGGTCAAGCAAGAGAAAGAGCAATTTCTCGTAGAGTAGCTCAGAGTCAAAGAAGCAATCGGCAGAGCACTTCGCTCTGTGACAGGCTTAGAGAAAAAGGCGGAAGAACCAGTGGAGCATCAAGTAGCACAACTTGTGAAAGCTATCCAACAACTTCAACAGAGAATCGTAGACCTAGAGCTACAAACAGTGCCAAGTACCCCATAGGATGTGTGAGACCAAAGAGAATCCACTTCCCGGAGCGCAGTTGAGAGGATCAGAGCATTCACTCTGGAATGTAAACAACTTAGCAGTAGAAGTGCACAAACCTATGAGCGACTTATTGAAGACCATGAACTAAAGGCATTGGAGTCATAGCTCCAGAAGGAAAAGTAGCAAGCATCGACAATACATGCGCAGTTTAAGCTCCTGTCAACAGTTGAAAGGATGAAGTGATCCCAGGAATAGTGCACTGCTCAACAGCAGGTCCACACCATACAGAGAAAAGTCATGGAAGTGACTCAGAGGCTCCAACCAGTCTAGGACGAAGCGTGCCAACTATTTGAGGAGATTGAAGGCTGAGGAGAAGAGATGGAAAAATTAGTCACTACAGTCGAACAACGATTAGAGGGACTTATCAACGAAGCAGTTATCCAAGAGTTGGTTGAGCAGGAGGCCTTAGCGCAACAACAGGTCAAAGAAACTCGAGGCTTTTGAAGCAGAGCTACCCAGACCAGAGTGACTCGAGACGAGTCACAGGTGAGTGTTGGGGGTCTGTTGGCCCTTGACCAAGTTTTGAGGATCCTTGGTCATGTTTGAACTATTTTGGGACTTCGACAGGCTGTCGAAGGCAGAGCGCAAGTCGAAGAAAAGATCGTGGGATCTCGACCCCTTGTTTAGGGATTTTTGGGTTTTGGGCTTATGTAACAAGTATGGAGATGTGGGCCCATGGGTTTACCCATGTTTAGGACCTTTTTGTAATGTATAAATAGAAGTCTAGGCGATGTAAGAGAAGGAGGCTTGGTACCTAGCAAAAGTGTTGAGTGCAAATTGTAAATTCTTTGTGCATGTTATGTTGAGAACTTGCAGAGCTAAGTACAAGTGACTGTGTAAAGGCTTTGTGATGTAATCTAGCTCGAAGAAGGAGGATCTAGAGAAGTGCGCGCATATCTACTATCCTATGCAGAGTAGGATCTTGTGGCTCTATGCATGTAGAAGATTGACAAAAGAAAATAAAAGATAAGAAGAGTTGGTGGACATAGCCCCAGGCTGGGGGTGAACCACGTATATCATGTGTTATGGTTTCTTTGTGCATTATGGTTGTTTCATTGTTCATATGATTAATGCTTAGTGCTCTGATGTATGCTTAGATGAATCTGACATGATAAGCTTAGTGCTGAATAATATGAATGCATTCTAGATCTAACCTATGTGAATGTGCTTAGTGCTTGAATATACTAGATCTGGGTGAATATTGCACTGATATATTTTTAGGGTTTATCTGCGCTGTAAACAAAGGTTGAATACTAATGAACTATAACTACTAAGTGCTCTATTAAGGTCTTACAATCACAGATCTGTGTCCCAGCTAAGGTTGAAGACATTGGAGTCCTGCAACCACCCTTGCCTCTACCTCACGTGAGACTTCATCTACTTGCAGGTGTTTCCGAAAGGGCCAATAGTTAGGGTTTTGTTGGTGCATTGTTGAAGCATTGAACCTTGGGTCTGCCCATGTGCCAACATGTCCGTTGGATTCTGTCTCAGCATTACCAACAATGATATTCTGATCTTTAGCCTCTTTATCATGGATGGAGGCTCCCTCGCCTTCTTCCATTTCTCAAATCTGCATTCTTATACTGAACTGATATTTTTACATCTCCTAATTTTGCAAAATGTGCAAGTAACCATTTTGTTAGGGTTATTATAAGAAAAATTAATTTTCAAACAATGCTATTGTCCTTTTTTTCTCAATTCGTGAAGAAAATTATATCATTCTCCCTCATATAACACTTCCATGTTATCCTTTAGTGGATTAAATCTCAACCTTCCATTTGTACCATGGGAGTTATTGATAGGGTTCAACGAATTGTAACTACGTGGGAAAACATAAATTGACAAGGGAGAATAGCTAAAGGCCGGAGTCTGGAGGACTTGGTCCCAACGTCGGTCTCATGATAAGGTAAAAAGGCCTGGGGGGTAACCTAGCCCATGGATTATTCGTTCTTTAGCGACTTCCTCTGTATTCCTCTACACAGGTGCTTACACGAACCACATAACTGCAACCTAGGTTACCCCCCCCCCCC
>ML813445.1:0-21075 GCA_009831015.1 Picea engelmannii | reverse complement strand
TAGGACCAAGTCCTCTAGACTTTGGCCTTCAATTATTTTCCCTTGTCAATTTATGTTTTCCCCCAGAGTTATGATTCGCCGAACCCTATCAATAAGTCCCCTGGTACAAACTGACGGTCGATATTTTATCTCCTGTCGAATGGATGGTCCCACCCCCATTTGGAGGCTTCAACAAGATCGACGGCCACGACTTAATCAAATGTTGAGACAGACGACTTTCAACCAATTCAGAAATTCGACACTCCAAGATATTTCCATTCCCGAGTCTTCCACTTACACTATTCATACACGGTTTAATCCAATGGCCGAGAAAGGTCCCGAAGGGATCCTAGATCGGAGGGCTGCGTGCCTTCGTGACTTCGGGCTTCAACACTTTTCACAGATAGAAACCTGTAAACCCCTATAGTTGCTTACTCCCGGAGATGACACGACACGCTGACATCACCTAGGGTGACGTGGACTCATGGCACATGTTCCACATGTCATTAAAAAATAGACAAATCGGGGCCTAAAAGGTATTGAATCCGGGTGACACATGTCCCCATATGACACCACTACCACATGGCCTATGACATGTCATCAATCAATGGACGATCCCCACCTTGCTCCTTGATCTCCGACTAAGATCAAATCCGAGACTCCGGGACTTCAGGCTTCGGGAGTTTCCCGAGTCCAACACACGCTACCTCCCGGATAGCTGAACACCGAAATGAAATCTATGGCTCAATCCCTCCCACAACCAACGACTGTGATTCCTCCGAGCTTCGGGATTCGGGGATTCTCACTCCAGACTACCCCCACACTCCCGGACTATCGAACGCTAAAGTGGTGAGGTTCTGAAGCTCTGTTACCCTTCCACCCTTAATAGATCTGACGACCCACAACACTCCCAAAGTCCTCCCCTCAAACTAACGGTCGATGGGGACTCCGAGACTTTGGTGTTCTGGGCTCCAGGTTGTAACAGTTCAACAAAGTTTAAAATTCCAAGAGTGAAAACTACAGAAGTGGTCAATGTTGGCTGACCATGATCAACGACAAGTATCTCCCTGCGCCTCCCATTCGATTGGACGTCTGATGGGACTTCGCGACGCTGACCTTTGGCAGTTCAGGCTTTTCCTTCCTACCAATATCGTCTAAGTGACAAAGTTCCAAAGTCTTACCTTTCATGCTTGGCTTCGATCGATGGCTGATGATCGCTCAGTTAGATCTGATGGTTGAGACTTAATCTTCCCAACTTCTTCATTTCGCCTCTATCTGACGACCACTGTTCACCCGCCTTTAGATCCGACGATCCAGAAATCCCTTGATCCCATAGTGGTGATCGTTCCCAAATTCAAAAGGAACGGTCACAATCCTTCGATCCGTTACAAAGGGTCTTTGACATTCCGGCTACCATGCGATCTCTGTAACGCCATTTCTCTTGAGCTTCATGATTTCAAGGTCATAATCAATCTCAACAATGGGACTCTAACCAATAGATCCGACCCATGCCAACCCAATGTTTCAACCAGTAGCTCTGATACCAATCTGTAATGTACCCAACCACCCCCAGGCCGGGCTACGCCACTTTCTATAACGTACCCAACCACCAGAGGTTGGCCACGCTACTCCAAGATCGCTCTCAGACTTATTTCTCTTACTGATACATTTCTAATTAATAAAGATGCATAAAATAAATGAACCATACGACATGGACAATAGTAACAAAAAAGCATGCATACTTTGGATACGAGATTCATAGGTAAACAAATACACAACATAATATATACACAAGTAAATAGAACCATAACATATAACACTTGTATTTTATAAAATGATTCACCAAACGATTGTAGACCAAGGACGTTCCACCCAACCGTAGACACTATTTTTCCAAGTCTCAACAACAATTTCACCCCCGAGCCAGGGCTATGAATCCACAAAGAATGTTCCAGAGTGTCACTCAGCTTCCCAAACTAGTCAGCTCTAAAGCTCTCACATGCTTCTCAACACCCACATCAATCCAAAGTACACCAACTCTCTTCTACCCAGCCTACACAACCCAAGAGAATGGACCCCCTTCTCTACCATGCAGTCCCTTAGGATGTCCATATCCTTCCAGGGCTCTAGTGCAGTTGGTCCAAAATCTCCATGCTGGGACTCTCAGGAATCAGAGCTATGAGAAAACTGAGCATAGACCCAAAGCATAGCATAAATGTAGGTCTTGATTCATGGATGGAATATAGGAGCAGTCTCTACAACCAACAACCATGGCTCCTCTCCAACGGTTCGTTTTCCTTTCCCAATCCAAGACATAAATGAGAAAAAACGAGTGGGGTGAAAGAATGAATGGAGTGAAATCCAAATGAAAGGTGTGAACAACGAGCAACTGAGTGAATGGGTGAATTCCTGAAAGAAGAAGTGACCAACAACAGAAGAAGAGAACCCCCACCCCAGATCAAAGATGGGTTTTTGTAAATCTTGGGAATCAAGAATCTCATGGCCTTCCCCCAAGAAGCTCACGTAACTGATATTCTCCATTAAAAAAAATGGGTAATTAAAAATATAAAATAAATACTTAGCCCATCAAGCCCCCTCTCTTGTGGAATCATAGCCCCTTATAACTCTTGTACTTGTTCATCTAGCAGCCAATGTTGTATTTATTAATAATAATGATCAAAACATTACATTTCTTAGGCACATTGGCCTCTTTTAATTGTTTGGGCACTCTGTCCTCTCATAAATTAAAAAAATACATTATTTAATATGGGGCTCAAAACTTGAGGTGTTACAGGACCCCAAGAGAATCCAGATCATGAAAACTCTGAACCAAGTGACCCCCTCCATCCCTCAGTTCTCCGATGGTGTTGTTACTTCTTCTGTGGCTGACATATATTTGGAAGCATCTAGTTTTTAAATCTCTGGCGTCGAGCCATAATGCACGACTCTTAAGACACCAATCCTTTTCGTGCTCAAGAAAAAAATTGTATCAATCTGCCTTCAGTTTTCTAAACAGGTCTGTTGATGATTAAAATCGTAACGATGAATTCCGCCTGTAAAGTATTGCTTAAAACACTTATATTTAATTATGATAATAATATAATACTAGTAGGTGGGACCCCCTTGGATACTAGAGGCGCAAGGATAGACAAATTTTGTTGTTGTTATGATGTTTCCTACACAACCCTGCATTTTTGATGATGCAGTCTTGGTTTCATTTGGCGCGATAATGAGTTGATAATGTATTATTGTTGAATGTTGTTGGTAATCACTTGCGACACATAACAATTTCCATGGGTATAAAGATCATGTTGTTTACATGTGCTATGTTATAAGCTTGTTACTAATTCAAATGTTGATTACTTTGCCACATATATGCAAGGGATAATTAAATGGGAGCTTGATCAAACAAAGAAAAAAAAAACTATGAAAATTTTCTAAAATTATAGCAAAAGGAAAGGAACTATGTATTAATCCTAAAGCTATGATAAAAGACTACATGCAAACTTCGAATGAAATAATTAATGGGTACAAGTGTTATTCCTAACTATTATACTGTGGTTTGGTTAAAGGACTATGCAAATTTTATTAAAGTCGAATGAAGGTACATTTAGCAAGGTTGATATGTGATTATTGTGTGGCAAGGGTTAACGTATATACGAGATATCTCGGGTGGCGCACTATGCAATAGATATGGTCTCAGATCTTATGATGGATTGGCATTGATTATGCATTGGTTATATGGTTTGATTTAATGGTGGAAGTTATGTTTATTGGGTTGTCTCGTACTTGGAATTGAATGGGGCCAGGTGAGGAAGCAATGTGCATTTATTGCACGTCACTCCAAACCTCCCTACCGCCCATCACCCTAGCATTGTTGCATTGTTGGTTATGGATCCTCCACGTTTTTGGGTTTTGGAAGGGAAAACTCGATCGGTTCACTATTGAAACGATTTGCTCACAGGTATGGCTCTTAACTTTCCATCCATGATGGACTCTCTGTTTTATGAACCAAATGGTGGCTCAATAATGCATGGATTCTGTGTTTTCTTGAGTTTTTCGACTGTGTGTATATATGGTGTTACGACTCTCTATGATGACTGTAAAATGTTGATAATTGTAAGAAGAGAAATGGGTATAAAGGTTGTGCATTGGTTATTTTCTCTGCCAGCTTGGTTTTTATTGATTGTTCTATGTGGAATAATGGTGATAGTGGTGTAATGGAGCTCTGAGTTTGATGGTTGAGGGTTTTTATTCACCGTTATGTGTATCAGTTTCTGTCAACTCGTTTCCCTCTCGGTTGTTGTGGTAATCCTTATCCAATTGTAGAGCAACTGTCGACAGTTGGTGTGTTCTTTTATTTAAACCACGAGTTGTGGTTGATGGCCCATTTCTTATTGTATTTTCGTTGAAAGCATCCCAAATATCCAGTCTTGGTTGGACCCGAATGTAAATGCAGGCCTGTGTGGGTATTGAATTGATATGAGTTATCATGGTGCATTATTGATTATCAGGGATAAATGTTGGGCATAATATAAAAAGAATTGTTGTGCATGTTTTGATTATTTTTAAAAGAAGAGATCAACATTAGTATATACAGTACTCTGTTGAATGTGAAATATTTTCATAAGTTATAAATGCACATACTGTTATAGATAAAGGAATTTTGGGAAATTTAATTATTATTGAGACAACAAGCAACTTGATGAAATTGAGAAACAATGAATGTTTTGGTCTTAAGGTGGATGATTTTTGGATTTAAATTTGAACATAGTTATGATAATTGATTGAGTTAATTTATTTTATGAACAATATACATCTAATTCCCTGACATTTTCTCACTTTTCTCTCATTACAAATCCCCTCACGATCTCAAATTCATTTTTTCATGCCCTGTTCACTAAAATTAAATTAAAACTCTGTATGGCAACAATTAAAAAATAACACAGAGGTAGATGATAACTGCTATTTTTTTTTATTTTTGTTGCACAGTCAATTGTTTAATGAATTGTTGAGTAGTAATTGTGTTCTTATTCCCTTCATTTTCTCACTTTTTCCTTGAACCCTAATTCACCCCCTGCTCATTTACAATTATTAAATGATTTTTATGGATTGGATTGCATGGGTCTGATGTGATTGTTGAGCCAAACTTTGCTTCATATTAAGATAATGTCATGTATGGTCTGTTTAAGAGGCTAGTTGATAATAATTGTTGCATACATGATGAGCTTCTTCAACAGAGGAATTCATGGCCGAAATAATAGGGGCAGAGGAAATTGGAACACAGGGCCTAGAAGGCCCAGATTCTCAATACATTTCGATGCAGATACTCAAGAGTTAAACCATCTGTTTCAAGTTGGATTTTTCAATTGGATTGGACAAGGGGTAGTCCAACCTAGACCAGAGAGGCCTCCCTTCGAACCCCAACATGTACCTGGTATCCCTGTGCCCCCTCATGTTTCTTTGCAACCTAAAGTTCCCGAGAATGACAGATGTCGAGAGGTTGTTCACCCAACAGTCTCCCAACATCGTGGCTGGCCAAATTTGTCTCTACCTGCTCCTCCTCCACCTGTTAACCCAAATGTCCAAATTTCCCCTGCACACTCACCTGTAGAGTCCTCTCACGCAAGAAAAAGACTCAAAATCGAAGCCCACCACATGCATGACAAAGGAAAAGTTGTTGCTCCCTCCTCCTTTCCCTCAAGTGATTCAGCCAAATCCGTATCATCCCATATGCACTTGAGAGATGATTGTTCCCATGTCATCATTGAGATCAAGCCTCAAGGTTCTACACAACCTAAGGCCAATTCAACGAAGTCAAAAGGGGATAACAACAACAAAGGAAAATTTTCCTCTCAAAGTGACAAATACAATTTTTGATTATGTTTTATTGAGGACAGTTGACTACTGAAGGTTTTGGACAACAAACTATTTTTTGGATATTATATGTTTGGATATAATTTGAAATATCATTGATATTTAATTTTCAAATTATGAGAATGATAATGAGAGCCACAAGGAGGGATGTGTTTGATTGATTGACTAGTTATGTTTATTTTTGTTAATAAATTAAAGGGAGTCACAAGGGGTCCCACCTACTAGTTATTATTTATTAAAAGACCCTTATTATTATTATTATATTAATTATTCCCCTAAACTAAAAGTTAATTGAGTTTTAGTTAACTTAACTAAATGAGGTAGTTGAACTACTTCAACTAATTTGGAATGCATAAAAGCCAAATGAGAAGGAAGAACAAAGGGGAATAGAAGGAGAAATCATACTAAGGTTTTCTCTTGAGTTTTATTGAGATAGTTCAGTTTAATTCATTCAATTCATTAAAAGCCTAATTCTCTTTTATGACATCATGGTCCCATTGTAGACATCAAGGTTCAAGGATGAACCATATCATTCAGATGCTTGTTTCAAAGGTGTTGATCTATCTTTGATAGTCTGTGTAGACTTGTTTGTTTATGAATTAGATTTCATGACTAATAAAATATATTGTGCAGAGTCAAGTGGAAAATAGTCTGTGGTAAGCTAATCCAGATTTTAAAGTTCAGTTTTTACTTCCTGTCAGATTCCTTTTGTATGGTTTTCATCGGGGATATCTAAGTTTGACTTTGGTCTAAACTCCCTCAGGTATTTTTGTAAAGAGAACGATTATTTTGTTTTCTTGGAATGAAATAAGTGATTTCTATTCTGTCTCATTTGTGTTAATATGTGACTTGGTATTTTTGCTTTTGTCTCCACATTTACTTTTTCAATTTGTTATATTAGAAAATTGTATAAAAATGTTGAATTTTGCAGTAATATTTTATTTAAAAAAATCATCTGAAGCCCTTGTAACTAATACTTGTGGGTTGGGAAACAAATTTTGAGGCTATAAACATAGGGTAATATTCCCAACTATCTTTCCTTAGGCAAGCAAGATTTGAAAATGCTTGAGTAAGATAAATTCATATCTTTTCCTCAACAAGGTCCATGTCAACCCCTGCCTCTGACCCCTGAATGGCCTCCTCATATATCATAACCAACTCATGTTCGATGTCCACAAGAGTGACATCCTTTGCTTTCCTACAGTTCAAATCCACTCAACCACCACCTTTTTTAGATTTTTGTGCAAGGTCACGAATTGTTGTGAGGAAATCATGCTTAGGTTCGGGTCATAACCAACCCACACTCCTTCCACCGATGGTTTTAAATCCTCAACATCCAACCAAGATGAATTGAATTTAAAGGGAGCCCTCGACCGCCCTCTTGGCGGATCAAATTCGAAAATAATTGGGAAATGATCAGAAAATTTACCTTTACCAACCCAAGATATAAAAATGCCTAGATTTGAAAGCAGATGTTGCTATACCAAGAAATGGTCATGACATTTGTGAACCCTTGCTAACTCCACTCTGTTATTCGTCCAAGTCGGAATTAAAATTGATGGTTCAATATCCAACAATTCCACCAATTCCATCTTATGCCAGAAGAATTGGGACAAAGAATCCTCCCAAGCCGACACCCCCCAGATTTCCTTTCGACGCAGAGAGAAGTTTAGGTCGTCCCCCTAAAATAGTATTTTCAGATAAGACAACCTTATATCCAAAATATGGTCCCAAAAAATCTTCCGGTAATCATAAGGGTCGTAGATATTACATAACCATAAGCTTCTATCGGATTCCTCGCACGTAGCCTCTGCAATTTAACTTGAATGAACATAGTAGTATTTTGTTAGAGACATAGTTTAATATAATCCAATTATGATTCCACCTGATAGCCCGTCCGGATCAAGTCCTATAAAATACCAACTAGGGAGAAGTTTGAAGAGCTCAACAATGATTACATCCCCCTTTCCCATAGATTCCTGAAAAAAGAGTACATCTTGTGATTCTTGTGAGATGAGATGTTGGAGGGAGAGTTTTGTTGACGGACGAAATTGACCGCTCGTCAATTGGAGGAATGAATCCGGTCTGGGGTTGTCTACTTAACCCAATCCGTTTGGATTAATCCACTCCGACGAGTTTAGCGGCTCCGTTGGCCGATCTAAGTCCTAAGAAAGTGAAAAACAAAACTAAAGAAACTAACTTAATGAAAAACACTTGCTGAAAACTATATACAAATCTAAAATATACTTACAGTTCACTAACTAATATTTATAAAATAGCTCTACAATATATCTATAGGATTATATCTCTAATATATGTATAATATTTACAAAATGCAAATTTTAATCTAAATCTGCGAAACTCAAATATGGGTATGACAACAAAACTATCATTCAGTCTTTTTGATTTTTTATAACTTTTATAAACAAGAAACAAAATAGCTAACCGTCTAATTGAAAACAGAGAGTAATAGTAGAATGTGTTTAGATTACAAGAACTTTCTATATTAATTAAACTAATAAAATAAAACTAACAAACTGACTTGTAATCACATCTCCTATTCGTCCTGTGCACAATATCCAATTTCATTGTCTGATGGAGTAAACCGCAACAGATTTTCCAAATGCTTCTCGTAAACGCGAAGCAGTAATGATTGAATGCTAATGAAAGAACATATAAGATAAGTAGTAACAACAATTTTATGATTTTACAAATGATCACATTAAGATAAATCTGGCTGTAAAAATTTGTATATCACTGCTCATTAAATAAAGAAGATTAACATTCTAATCATCAAATTTGAACAAAGTAATTGATGTATATAATATGAGGGACATAAAACACAGACATCATATAAATTCCATCACATCAATCTGTAATAAACCATGATATCTAAAGTAGTTACAATTTAATTACAAATCAAAATGACCAAAACTTGAACAAAAATACGATATATCGAAGCTAAAGTTGTACCAATATCAACTTCCATTCAAGTCTGTCAATCATAAATCCATAGTTTCTGCTCCCAGGCAGCGATGGTTTTTAGTTTACAAAACAATACATTTATAAAGGTCACTGGATCAAAACGTTTAATATGGAAATCATCTGATTTGTTCCAAAAAACAAGTGGGGGATGCAACCTCCCAGATTCTCATTGTTATCAAAACTAACAGCCTATTCTAAAACCACATAAAGAAATAACATGCTGAGAGATGCCACCAACGATCCAAATCTCTTTTAGAAATCGTATGTACCTAAAAATTCATAAGAATAAAAGATTTCAGATTGCATTTTTGGTTATAACAACAGGAAATTCGAATTTTACTAACTAGCTACAGAATCTCACGATTCTGTAGCTAGTTATAATTATAACTAGAATCGTATTTTATTGAATAAATCAAAATAGACTAGATGTAATTTGTGCAAACAAATCATGTATTCTAATTAAAAAAAAACAAAATCATCCTAAAATTATTCTTAAACACCATACCCCAGATTAAGGGATTCGACTTAATCAAGCAATCTTTGAATTTACAATGGCAGTCACTGCTTCCACGTTCTTAAAAAAAACAGACCCTATGGATGTATAACTTGCTGACAGACTGCTTGAAAATCCTTTGGATTGATCAAGGGTTCACAGAAGGCTGAGGCACAAGGCTGGACAGGTGAGAGGGGTTCTGAGGCATAGGCCTGGGGAGGTAATAAATGTTTCAACAATTGCAAACAGACCAAAACGCACCTTTCAACCACAGAGAAAATATGAGATTTGACCTCTAAAGGACGAGCTATATCTATGTAATGACCCAATATCTGGGGAAACCGCTCGTGGTGAAGGTAAAAGGGCTCATTTCGGTTCTAGGTTTTCAAGGGTTTGATCTAATTCAAAACCGTTTTCTCATAATCACTCACGCAAAAATGTGTCTCTGGGAGGAAATTACGGGGTTAGCTTTAAGAAGTCTTCAATTACTTCCAACTCCACAGACCTATTTTGCTCTGCAACCGTCAACGCGAATTCTTGAGCAACTGTTAAATTAAAACCCTCGAACTTTTCAACAAACACACGACAACCATTCCTTTCTAAGTCATCTCTGGCAATGTCAAATGATAACAATGTCTGGACACTGTTGGGCTCAATCCTCACGACAGGAGCCATGGCTAACAACAAGGAATCGATGGGGGATTCTGCGGTAGGGTTTGACAGAATAAGCACAGAGCCATTGCCCCGAGCTTCCCCAACGCAATGCAAAGACAGCTCGAAATGGTAGGCGGGAGTGTTAATTGCTATGTGTGCGAGGAAAGTCGTGTAGATCGAGGCCATGCAAAAACATAATACCATGCTGTACTTGGATTGACACCTCGGCCTAATGGTACACACAAAAATCATAACAATTGAAAACCATCATATGCATATCCACGATTTGATCACAAAATCAATATATCAAATAAACAATTGAATCAAAGATTTTATAAATCAAAAACCCTATTAACAATAGTCAAATGCTAAATGGGTGGTGGTTTAATACATATGTAACCAAGGTGTGTTCGAGACCAAGGGGTGATAACCATGGAAACAACCATGTTCATAATAAAAATAAGACAAAAAGACGATAAACCATATGAACATTAACCCTTTGATGAAATCAAACATGAATTCCAGCTGTGAGTATGAAAACGAAATCAAAAAGTAGGTACGTAGAAAGCAACGGATAATGGTGTCGTTTAATGAGAAATGTTGCGACGAGTAATGAGAATTTAAAAACACTGTGTAGGCAGCTTGTAAAAATAGAGATTAATATGGCTGCCAACAAGTTTCTTAGGTCTACCCTCAAGCCCTTGAATATTGACTAATAGAATCTTCATGGGTTAAAATTAGTGGGGCATGGACTTTCTCTAAGTACCCCTTTCGACTAATCCCAGTCTACCCAAAAACACCTCATGGGAAGCTTGTTTCTAGGCATGTTTAATGGCCGACTTATGGCTTGCCTTCGAGGGTCAAGACTATTTTGAGGGACCAAGGCCTAGACCCCCCGAGAAAGTGGACACCTGGGCTCGAGAACAAGGTCTTATGAAGTAAGTGTCTCTGCCCTGGGAAAAGGACACTGAAGTAGAAGAATATTCGTTTCGATAACCCTATGTTTGGTCCGAGGAACAATCATTCGCCAGATCAATTGTCGACCCATCCACAGGAAAAAATCCCACTTGACCAACATTCCCCACATCTTGTGAAGTAGGTAAGGAAAGTTCCCCACTTCCCTCCAAGTGAATATTAGATAATTGGTTGAAGTGATAATCCCAAAAAGCATGACAAAAAGACTTACCTAGAGACCCCACAGGGGCTTTGCTAGCCATTCATAGAGCCTCCATAGTGCGACATCTATCTACCAATAGGTCCAAATCAACATCCAAGATAATGTTTGAAACATTTCAAGCATTGTCACCATCCTTTGACACATCAATCGAGATCGAGATGTCTCCCACCACTAGATTCGGTACCCTCAGAGCAGATGCAGAACCCAAGATATCACCTTCTTGATTTCGACTAGAATTGGGTGAGGGAGAGGGTCCCCCACCAAGGCCCACGTCTCTAGCCGAAACCCTGACTTGCTCAACTTGATCGATTCGACAAGGTTCCACCTGATCCACCTTTGCAAATGTTTTAGTAGGACCCTTGTCATAGTCAACCACAACATGGCCAACAGAGTGGCAATGCACACACCAAAAAGGAAAATTTAAATAGTCTAATAGATGAACAAAAGTTTGATTACCCACCATGAACTTAATCGACTCATATAGTCCTTCTAAAGGATCAAGCTCCACCAAGATTTGTGCCATGACCCGACCTAGTGAAGACTTGTATGACGAATCAGTCGCAATAAAAGACCCCAAGGTGTCACCAATTGCCCAAAACCTCGCATATATCTAATACTCTAGCGGTATATTAGGTAATTTGATCCATATAGGAATACTGTTGAAAACCTCTACAATGACGTCAAACAATGGGTGCAAGGCTTCGCATACAACACCTACCTATCCCAAATCCAATGCATCGACATAATCCTCTACAGGTCGTCCTTGTCCTTAAATATGAAACCAATCCATCCCCTGGAAAGAAGATGGAAGGTGGAGGCGTAGCACGAAAATGAGATCCATTGTGACTCTATCCATTAAGAAAAGACTTGCATTGAGATCCACCACGAGCTGAAATGACCGACCAAAGCTTTTACCTTCAAGATCTGAAATTTGAGCTACATGGATATCCTTTCCAACAACCAACGCTATACCCCCCCCTGGAGTGGACCATCTTCTGTCTCTTTTTCCCTTCTGGTCTCGCTTTAGAGACTCCAATTGCGAGTTCCTCCACTCCAAGACGAATACCAATGCAACTTATTCCTCTAACTTCCTCTGGATGGGAATATAGGTTTTGAGTATCATGAACCATAGTCACACCAGGGGATGGATAGGGCGAAAAGTGAGAAAGTGTGTTGTCCAAGGCTCGAAACCCCAACAATAACGACGAGTGAGAAACCCTCGGGGAGGGGCTCAAGACCTGACCCCTGCTGCCATGATTTGATCCCAGGAGGACATAACTTTAACTTAGAAAATAATGCTTAGTACTTGATGAATTGAGACGTACCTACGAGGTAACGCCAACCAGAACAAAACCTACTTCATTCTTAAGGACCATATCACATAAGATATCCAATTCCAACCAGAAGTCCTCATAATAGTCCAACTACTGGGGTGGAACTTCCATTTACCCTCCACGTATACTGACACCTACTGGAACTTTATCAAAGAGTCTATGAGCATGGGTTAGTATTATCTCAAAGTAAGATGTAGATTGCTAGCGCAAAAGTAGAGTTTGGGGATTTCATGTCAACAATGGGAAAATTGTACTTTGTTAAAATCTTATCTTGATGTTATCCTTAATAAAACTCAATTACAAAGATTTTTTGGCTCCCTCAATTATATCAAAAATTTCTATCTAAAGAAGACCAATGAGATAATAGTCTTGTAGAAAACATTAAAGAAAAAACCAACAAAATGGACTCTAAATATGACAAATGTGGTAAGAAATAAAGTCCAAACTTGATAGTCTTCTTGCATTAACACTCCTCACAGGTAATGTCCAATTTATTCTTGAAATTGATGCATTTGATCAATGTTGGGGATTATTTATCATAGAAAAGATTAGAGAGGTTGAGAATATATGTATGTATACATCCAATTCATTTAAAGTACTAGAATTAAATTATCCCTCCAATCACAAGGAAATATTGGTTGTTAAACTTAGCATTGCAAGATTTAGATTATATTTGAAGCAAGTTAAATTCATTGTAAAGATGGATCTAAAGCATATGTCGGATATGCTTAAGCATGAAAAATAATTAGAAAAATGAAACAATAGAATTCTTAGGTGGAAATTGTGGTTATATGGATTTTATTTTGAATTTCAGTGTAAGCACGAGAAATACAAGTTTTTGGAAAATCTGTTGACTTGATATGGTAGCTTACAACAAAAGAAGTCAGGTTCCTCAGATCTTTAACTAGAGAAGATAAAGGAAAGAAACCATGAGAAAAATCTTCTACTGAAGAGCCAAGAAACATGTGCTATAACTACTTCATCCAGATCATCAAGGAGAGCCTTTCAGTTACTTGTATCCTTGAAAAATGGGCAAATTCTTATAATCTTGTAAATGCTTATCAATATTTTGATAGATGTCCATATATGAGTCTTTATGTTATATATTTTGAACCCTATGTAGGACAATCAATAATAGCATTTCATTTTCCTAAAACAACTTTTAGAGATTTTGTTGTAGTTTAAAACCTTGTAAAGTATAGAAGAAGTCAGTGGATAATGTTCGATACCCATGTCTTTGCAAATTGCATTCCACGATCCATGTGGTTTAATGTATTTTCAAAATCATATTGCCCAAAAATTGAACCATATATTCTGAGTCAGTATGTATTCTTTGTACATTTTACAATGGATGTTGGTAAAACATCACAACAAAATTTATGGTTCAAAATCCAGTTGGATTATGTTGAAACAATTGTTGAAGTCCTACCAGATTAAAAAAAAATACTATGAAGAAGCTCCTAGATATATCTCGTGGACACATTTTGTGAGCCATTTTCCAAAGTCAATCGAACCTCTAGAACTTTAAGTATCACCTTTCCAACATGGATTCACCTCCAACAATCCATACAATGCTCCAATGTTGATCGAGGATCCAGACATGATTGAAGAAGATGACATCTCAATTTGTTGGAATATTCAACAATACCGAGAGGGGGGGTGAATCAATATTGGGAAGATTTTAACATTTTTTCTCTTTTTTTTTCACTTTAACTAATCATCAAAGAATTAATCATAAGTAATGCAGAGAATTATATTTCAACAAAGATCAACAAAAAAATCACAATACACAGATATTTTACTTGGAAACCCAATAAGGGAGAAAACCACATAAAGTTTCTCTTATAATAATCAAGAGTTACATTCTTTACATGCTTCAACTTGTGAGGGACATTGATCCTTGTAGTAAGCACCCACTTACAAATTTTCGAGCACCAACTTGATAGGCACCAACCTATTGATCTGTCGAAGACACCAATCCTCACTGTAAGCACCAACTTACAGTCTGGATACATGAATCTACCAGAAACCAACCTGTTGATCTGTTGAAGACACCAATCTTCATTGCAAGCACCAACTTTTCAGGCACCAATCTATTAAGAAATATGAGGATACCAATCCTCTGCCTTGCACCACCCTTCCACCTTGAAATAAGTATGCTTTCAATTAAACTTCCTTCCACCACCCAACCACCCAAATATGTTCCTCTTTCATTCTTTCTGCTATTCTTCTCCCCTTCATTTTCATGAACTTAGATTCTTCATTACATCTATTCACACACACATAAAAATTCACAATATCATGAATATTTATATAAAATATACACCCAAACATTTGTCCACATATCCAAAGAATACAGGGTTGACTCTAGATCTCCACAAAAACCAGGCTACACCGGCCTGTCCAAAACCCCTTCTTTTCCGCACAAGATTTGTTCAAAGAATAAGATCGACATACGATTGTCATCGTATCTATTCATGGATTCAATCCCGTCCATCGATTTACTTCATGGTCCATCAAAATACACAATACACTCTCAACGCTCAACAACCGTCCAATCTATCCTTGATTTGATCTCGATCGTCGATATATTATTCTTTCGTATATCGGGACTATGGGTCTTCGATTCAAAGTCACCATCCAATTAGATCTTAGATTGATCTCTACTATAGATATGTCCTTTACCAACACTTTACCAATACTTAGACAATTTATTGAAGACTCACCACGGGTCCGTGGGTCTAAGCCACATCTCTTCACATTTCCGCGATGTCCAAAGTGCACCCCCAAGTTCCGCCAAACTCATTTTGCACCCACACTTAGACATATTTCAAAAAAATTAATGGTGGGTCATATGGAGCATCTGATTTGTGACACGTGGAAATTTTTTGGGCCAACGGATCTATGCCATGTGTTTATCTTCTGGGTCATCCGATGTATGACACGTGGCAACTTTCTGGGTTGTCAGATCTCTAACACATGGCTCTCTTGGGTTGTTCAATCTCTCATTCTTGGTACTTAGTCATTTCTTCATACTTAGCCAATTCTTCAAGATCTTACCGCGGGTCCGCAGGTTTTCTCTTATTCTTCTCATCTTCTCAATATTCCACCATGCTCACTATCTTTGAAAAGTCTCAACACTTAGTCATTTTTCGAGACTTCTCTGTCCATCCAATTCTTGGTACTTAGTTTTTTTTTCCAACTTTTCATCGTGGATATGCGGGTTCACACTCACTTCTTTACATACCTCTGATTCTTTGTTTCTTCGCGACATCTCAACACTTAGACATTTTTTGAGATTTCACCGTGATTCGTGGGACTATATCATTTCCATGATTCTTGTGGCTTTTTCCATACAACCGATTCAATCTTCATACTTAGCCATTTCTTGAGACATTGACCATTCGACATATTCTTGATACTTAACCAATTTTCCAAGATTTCACCGCGGGTCCACGGGACTATTGTATTTCTTCACACATACTTTCGATTCTTCGTTGCTCCACGACGTCTTGGGACTTGTATATTTTTGAGTTCCCACCATGGGCTTCAAACCTTTGATCTTGGTCGTTGATCTTATAGAATCAATGGTTAGGATTTAACCATATCTGTGTCCACTATTTTTCATACCAAAAGGTTACTCTGCACACAAGATTCCATAGCTCCTGTATTCACTTTCAAGTGACGTAAAAGAGATTTTGAAATATAAATCCTTCGAATATGATTTTCTCAACGAATGTGGGATATATGAGCATGGTATTTTTCCCTACTATTTCTTGCATGCTTGAAATTTCTGCGCACTGCGACTTTGACTCTAGATCATGCACTCTCTGTGCTTCCTCAATATTAATCTGAACATATTCTTCATCCTTTTTTATGTGTCCTCATGTTTCTTCTATAGATCCTTCACCGTTATTAACACATAGTATTCGTATCTTGAAAACAATGGTATATAACTTGTTGAACATACTACACAACGAAAACATCAAGGACAACGCCATCTCAACTTTGACATCAATGACAACACCTTTTCAATAATCTCCCCCTTTGTCATTGATGACAACACTTAGTTATCTTGGTTCTCCTATGCTTTCTGTAATTCTCCTCCATTCTATATATTCTCCCCCTGACAATGTACTTTGTATTTTTTGTTCCTGTAGTCAAACAACTTTCTTTGTTGCTCCCCCTGAGCATGTGCCCTTCTCACATATTGTAGTACATCTTGGGAATCTTTTCGTGAGATCTTAGTGATTGTATGGCATAGACACCACCCCTAATTTTTGTCTGAGATACTATAAATCTTCTCTAGGAAGAAGTTTAGTAAAAATATCGGCAATCTATTCTTTTGTAGTCACATAATCCAATTTAACAACTTGGTTGACAACCAATTCTCTTAGAAAATGGTACTTGATAGGTAGTGTTTTGTTTTTGAATACATGACAGGGTTCTTTGAAATGCTTATTGCATTGGTATTATCACATAAAATGAGAATTGGTTGTCTGTATTCAACCTGAATATCTTGTAATGTTTGCTTCATCTAGAGGACTTGTGCACAACAAGCAGCTGCTGCAATATATTTTGTTTCTGTAGTAGACAGAGAGATTGATGATTGTTCTTTACTCAACTAGGACACCAAGCAATGTCCTAAGAAGAACACACATCCACTTGTGTTTTTTCGATCATCTATACAACCTTCCCAATCAGTATCAGTGTATGTTGTTAATGAAAATTATTCACCTTTTGGATACCATAATTTGTAATCCAAAGTACCCTTCAAATACTTAAAAATTCTCTTGATTGTATGTACATGAGTTTCCTTTGGTTCATATTGAAACCTAGCAACTACTCTAACTTCCTGCATGACATATTGTCTTGATGTTGTCACATATAAAAAGATGGAAATCATAGATCTATACAATTGTTGGTCTACTTCCATGGATTCATCATCTTTGCTTAACTTGCTTCTTGTAATCATGGGTGTACTCATTGGCTTGCAATATTCCATTTTGAATTTCTTGAGCATCTCGTTAATGTGTTTTGTATGGGATATGAAGATACCTTTTCTAGATTGAGAAATTTGCAGTCCTAAGAAAAATGATAGTTCTCCAAGCATTGACATTTCAAATTCCTTTTGCATTTCTTCAACAAAAATTTTACTCAATTTGCCATTGCTACTTCCAAAAATTATATCATTCACATAAACAACAATAGTTACCATGTCCTTATCCTCTAGTTTGATGTAGGTGTTTCTATATGCAGTTCCTCTTTTAAATCCTTGTTGTTGTAGATGTTTTTCCAGTCTTGAGTACCAAACTCTAGGAGCTTGCTTTAACCCATAGAGATATTTCTTGAATTTGCATACATAATCTCTATCCTCTGATAATTGGAATCCTTTAGGCTGCTCAATCCTTCTTCTTCTATATTTCCATTTAGGAATGCAGAATTGACGTCCATTTGATAAATTTTGAATTCTTTGTGGCAAACAAATGCCAAAAACATTCTAATGGCCTTCATTCTTGCTACAGGGGAAAATGTTTCTTCAAATTCAATTCCCTCAATTTGAGCATATCCTTTGCATACCGATCTTGCTTTGTTTCTTACTACATGTCCATTCTCATTCTGTTTATTCCTGAAGACCCATTTAGTCCTTATTACATTCTTATTCTTGGGTCTAGGAACAAGTTCCCAAGTTTGATTCTTTTCAATTTGGTCCAATTCTTCATTCATGGCATTAACCCAATGCTCATCTTTGCTTGCTTCTTCAAAGATGCTAGGCTCTACTATGAATAGTAGGAAAAATCAACTTGCTCAGGAAAACTGGTTATTCTTCTCCTTGTCTAAGGTCCTACACTTTTACTTCCAATAATTTGAATTTCACGATGATTCTTTTGTACATACCTTGAAGGTGTTTTGGTGTCTCTTCTTTATGTCTCCCGTTCTTCATATTTTTGTTGGACCTCCCCTTGCGGTTCTACTTCTTGTTGTTCTTCCTCTGTTAGTTTTTTTTTTGTTCCTCTTCATGTTGTCTTTCTTCCAAATATTCATCTTCTCTTCTACATTTTGTTTCTTTTGAATTCTAATTCGATCGATGTGACATTTCATCATCTACTTTTACATTTTCACTCATTACTATATTGTCTAGCCTTAAATTGTAGCATATGTAATCCTTAATGTCAGATGAGTATCTTAGAAAAATTCCTTCATTTGTTAGGGAATCAAATTTTCCCAAATTTTCTTCATTTATTTTTATGTAACATTTGTTTCCAAACACCTTAAATTAATTGATTGTTGTAGGTCTACCTTTCCACAATTCATATGGTGTTTTATCACTGTTTGTTCTAAGTAATCCTTTGTTCGGAATACAAACAACAATATGTACTACTTCTTTCCAAAAGATGTATGATACTTTGGAATCATTCAACATAGTTCTGGCCATCTCTTGCACTGCTCTATTTTTCCTCTCCGCCACACTATTCCGTTGTGGTATCCTAGTTGTTGAGAATTGTCTTTTGATTCCATGCTTTTCAAAAAATTTCTCAAATTCATTTGAGGTAAATTCACCTCCATTGTATGATCGTAAACACTTGATTTTAAGATCGGTTTCATTTTCAACCATTTCCTTAAGCACCTTAAATTTATCAAATGCTTTTGATTTTTTCTTTAGAAAACCAACCCATGTCATTCTAGTATAATTATCAATGAATAATATAAAATAATGCTCACCTTGCAAAATTTTGGTTTTGGTTGGCCCACAAAGGTCAATATGAATTAACTGTAGGGGCTTTGAGGTTGAATGCTCCTTTGTCATGAAAGTGACTCCGATATGCTTTCCATGTTGGCAGTGCTTGCAAATAGGATCTGAAGGTTTTATAATTGGTGGCATATCTTTTAGATCCTTTCTCTTTCTGATTTTTACCAAATTATCAAAGTGAATATGTCCCATTATTCTATGCCATAGCCAACTTTGATTGATCTGTCCCATGCAACATTTCTCTCCTCTTATTTCATCGAAAATGTATATGTTTTTAGGAGATCTGAGCATTGTAGCAACCAACGTTCCAAATGTTTTCTTTCTTATTTCAAATTTTTGAGAGTCAAAGGCTAGAATATGTCCTTGGTTGCATGTTTGACTAACATTGAGAAGATTGTGCTTCATGTCTTCTATCAAAAACACATTTTATGCTTTGGATTTTTCATTTCCAATTATTTTGGTAGAAACATCATTTCTAAAGGTGGCATTGCCTCCTTTTCCCCTTTTATGAAACAAGAACCTGCTTTGATCCCCTGACATGTGTTTGGAACATCCATTGTCAACATACCACTGATTTGTTTTACTTTGTGCATGTAGGGCTAGGTTGTTTTCTTCCTTCTCTTGTTGATCTGATTTTCTTCTCCACACGCTTG
Organism: Picea engelmannii; assembly: GCA_009831015.1. Lineage (NCBI taxonomy): Eukaryota > Viridiplantae > Streptophyta > Pinopsida > Pinales > Pinaceae > Picea > Picea engelmannii. Next base: position 1,172 of record ML813445.1, on the reverse strand, counting down.
TGTTTTCTTCCTTATGTTTAGCGAGGAAGATTTCTTTCGTTTTTTGCTTGGTGGGCTCTAGCCTTCTTCTGCATTCATGTGCTTTATGACCAAAGTTGTTACACTTGTAACATTCAACATTGAAGTTCATTAGTGGAGAAAATGAGTTATAATTTATGTTAGCAAACCCTTGAGATGTTATGGTTTTGTTGCTCAAAAAAATGTTCTTGGGATTCTTATACACATCTCTATTTCTCAGATAATCATTTCTTGCATTGGATCTACAGTTACTGGCTTTGTGCCCCAAATTATGACAACACAAATAGTAACCAAGAAACCAATATTTATACCTTATTGTGGAAGGTCTTATTGGTTGAAATATTTCTTTGAAATCATTTCTGTTGTAGAAAGGAGCAGGTTTTTGTTGAATTTATTTGTTCTGACTATTGTCTTTTGCATTTTTAGAATTGTTTCCACTGTAGTTGAAGCTCTTAAGCACATTAGCATAGTTTTGAGTCATTTCTTTATTTTCTGGTATCACATGATTTGCACTTCCATCAATATTTTTCTAACTGTTGTCATAACCAAGACCAGTTTTGTCAAGTGGTTATCTTTGGATACTAAGAATATCTTCTAGGAATACTGAACTATTTTCAAACTTCCAATTTGTATTAAACCGTGTAACTGTCTTATTCATTTCCTTTCTTAGATGTATAATTTCAAATTCTTTCTTATGACAAATGTCTTCCATTTCCTTAAGCTTATTTGTCAAAACTTCTTCAATTTTTATAGCCTCTTCTAGTTGTCTTTTTAGACTGATAATCTCAGTTTCACCATTGGTCTCATAAAGCTCCTTTTTAGATTCTATCAATTGTTCCTTGAGTGATGCATTCTTCATTCTGAGTTTCTTCAGTTCACGTAGAGCACAGATTAGTTCCCCTTCAAGATTTACCTCTCCTTCCTCATCTGAATCTTCATTATTTGACAATTCATCTTGATCATTCATGGCCATGAATAATATAACATATTCTATGTTGTTATCATTTTCATCAGATGAATTGCTTTCATCATTGGCATACAAATTTCTCTTTTGTTTGTATTGTTTTTTCTTTTCATAATTTTTTATGTTCTTGTGGTAGCGATTATTTCTTTTGAAACCAGAGTATTCTTCATTATTAGTTCTATGAGGAAAC
>ML813444.1:101219-112407 GCA_009831015.1 Picea engelmannii | reverse complement strand
AGAGCCTTGACAGGATAACCCAGTCAATAAGTAGATGTCATCGATCTCTAGGGTAAGTGTATGCACCCCAACATGAAAATGCTTGCTCATTAACGTCCCACATATGGACTAAGTGTTCCAATAGCACAAATTGGGCCCTCATGCCCTGCACTTTGAAAAATTTAAGCAAGCCCCACTCCCGAAGTGCCATGACAATGCCCAGATCATTCCTGACAAAGTAATATTCCTCATTATGCTCTCGTTCCCCCCATTCGAGCATGATGACCAATGAAAAGATGCCAAACAACAATAAAAGATGATTTAGTTTATCAAATTTTGAAAATTGGAAGTTTTCTTAGCTCTATCTCTCTTTTTAGTTTTTTAGTTGTGGTCATCGCAGGGGCCCTTTTTCCCATAGTGCGTCGTCGACACACCCTAGCTGTAGAATCCCTGTGGTGATTTAGGATCGTCGCAGTTCACGATAGGGAGGGCATGCGACGATCTCAAAGCGCAATATCCCTTGGATAATTGCCCATAACTCGAAATTTAACCATTAAAATTGAAAAATTTAACCATGAAAAGATAGAGGGGAGGAAGAATACCTACTTCACAGAAACGGCTCGAGAAATCGTCCATCGGGCGTGATATGAACCCGTGGGTAATTAGTTTCCAATAATTGTTTGATTTTGTCACTCCTCCAAAGGGTCAGTTATAGATCATTTTACTTGAGCGATTTGCAACTAAAGGTATAGTTGAAGTCTTTATAGGCTTGAATCCAAAGTGAATAAAGACCTCTTTAGTTTCCTTATGTGTTATATGTCATGCTTGAATTTAATGTTCCATGTGCGGAAATTCATGGAAAAACAACATAAGAACATAATACACATAATAGATATGACACTTCCCTTGATAAGGGAGTTCACCTGATGTGGGATACGTTTCCGAGTCATGTTCCAAAGCTTGACCATTTTATTCTCCTCACTGTAATGATGTCTCTCCTTTACAAGTTGTAAGGCCAAAGTCCCTTTTCAGTGATGACAACAAGATATCGAGATGTGATCAGGAATGTTTACAAGCTTCACAAGTTCTCATGTTCATGAGGCATCCATGATGCTGACATGGACATCATTCCCACATACTCAATACATAAAAGAGGAAGAATAATAAATGACCACCATCATTATGGAGTCATAGAATGCCTTAGATCTGCTGCCCAAATCCAAGCATATATGCATCCCATACAAAGATCCTGAAAATACGATTTTCTTGACTGCTTCTTTGGCCACTTATCATCCAAGTTCCACAAATTATCTCTCACATATAGCTGAACTGTTTATGTGAAAGAAGAGAATAAAAGAAGAAATAAAAGGAATAAGTTGATCTTGTTGCCTTGCTCCTTCAAACCTGTATCAAGCATACTATGCTGCAACATTTAATGACAAAACAACATAATGAAAATCATCCATACATTGGCTTATTCAGAACTTAGCCTATTGATTGAAGTCTTTGTTTCCAAAACAAACCTCTCCATTGGATTCGCGTCGTTGAATTACCCAAAAACGATTGTCAAATTGTCTCCATCGGACACTGTCACCTTCAAGCCTTCTCTGGGCCTCTGCTTCGATCCACGTACAATTATGGGCATTTAATGCACTGAAACATAAATAGAAATCCATGCTTGTACAAACCTGGGTGGATTGGAGTGCTCCTCCTCTTTCCGTGCATTGGCGAAAATCCGTTCTTAAAATAAAACTCGGGCGGATTAACCAAAGTGGGCGTTAGCCCAACCGATTGGTGTAGTTTATATTAAGGCATTTGTTGGGGGAGGTCTCGGGGTCAAACCCGTGGGCCTCCCTTTTGGTGCGTTGTTTCAACATATGCTAAACTTGGTGGAGGGATTGCTAACTATGGAAAATCCCTCCTTTGTTGGGCCGGATATGGTGTGCTTCTACTAACCTTAGCGGAGGGGTTGGCTGCCGGCCAGATATGGCAGGAAGGTGACCAACCCTTTTTTTATTTTGAATTTTCAACTTCTTACGCTCCTTGGGAATTTTCCCGCTGCCACGTGGCAACCCATGACTAGGCCACGTGGTGGCCATCCATTGGCCCACCTGTCTGCCAAGTCATCTTCCTACGTGTTGGCTACTGATTGGATGCTTGTACCTCCTGACTGTACCTGCATATACATGGTGATTGTACCTACATGTACCTGTTGACTGTACCTACCATGTGGCATCTCCTGGGTGGTGCCACGTGTCAAAATTTCATTCGTCCATTTGGTGGCCAAAAATGCTAAATCAACATGCCACGTGGCACGCTATAATTGGTCCACATTGACATGTTGACATCATGTTGACATCACTACCACATGTCTATACAGTCTTCACAGTCATCTGTCACGTGTCTGTATGGATGACGCATCATTTGTGTAGTCTGCCATGTGGTTGTACGGACTGCCACGTGGTACTTTTTCATTGGTCCACACGTTGACCTGAAAATGCCAAAAACAAGTGACACGTGGCAGCTTCAGGTGCTGCCACGTCACCATGCTAACGTCAGCATGACACATGTCGCCTCTTGCGCATGACACGCACGATGTATGGATGTTGATGTCATCCGTACTGATGTCGATTTCAATAGTATGGTTGTTGACTCATCCATGTTGACTAGGCTAGGTTGACCGAAACTTTGACCGCGAATATCTTTAGATCCGTAACTCCGTTTGACGAGTCGTTTGCATCGTTGGAAAGCTTGCGACGTGATCTTCGCGATGATGTCGATCTTTCTAAGCTTTGATAACTTTGAATATTTTTCCCTTTCTCATTTGTTGAGGCCATTCTGAGCCTTGTGAAACTTCTGTGATGTTCCCTAGATCCTTCTGGATCACGCCTCCCAACTGAAAGGACTTTTGGTCCCCAAAAGTCTTTACATTATAAGTTTCATGACCATTGGATTTACAATAATAAAACCCATACCCAAACTACCTCACAAGGCCTAACAATATTAACATGTACAATAAAAGAAGTGATATCAACAATTATCACTTTTACACAATACCCTTCTATGGGGTCTGAAACGCAACATGTGATTTACAAATATGGCCACTCTCGACTAACTCAAGGATTTTCCCCATTCGTTTAGTCAATATGTTGAACATGTCCTCTTTATTGAGCTGTCCTTTCTTTGGTAGTTGGTTTCCTCTTGGTGGTTGATTTCCCTACAACACTGCCTGACTAGCTATCTCCCTCAGAGGTGTCTGCCTGGTCTTCTTGTTCCTCTTTGGACGTAGATTTGGATGCAAGGCCCAACAAGTGGCCTTATTATGTCCATCTCTGCTACAATGGATGCAATAGCCTTTCTCCTTTAGAGGTGTATTTCCGCTGCTCCTTTCTGCGTGTGGAGAGCAATCTTCTATCCTCATCTTTTTCCTGGTTGCCATAACCTTCCCACACAAGGATTTTCTCTTCCAACATTGGGACATTGTGTGGTTATTCAATCCCCAAAAAGTGCATGGTATTTGATGCCACAAGCTCTGTTTTATATTATTAACATGCTTATAATCAAATAGAATTTTAGAGTTTTGAGATTTATTATACCTCGGTGAGTTTCCTCTGGAGTCAGACTGGCAAGAAGAGATAGCCACAACTCTTTCATTGTGATGCTCATCTCTCCCTAGGGATATTCAAATCCTCGATCATGAGAAGTTGCGCTCTCAGCCTACACTAAATCAATTTCATCTCCTAATGAACTGTTGACTTCTTGAGTCTCGGTGACTGTCCTGGGGTCTCCTTCCTGAATGATCTTGGAGCTTTCTCCAACATCCTTTGGAACATAACCTATCCCAACATATCGAGGCCAAACCACTGCCTCGATGGGATCCATAATAGCTTGGCCATTGGCTCCAAGGCCTCCTTCTTTGTATCCCATTTTTCCCATCAAATTTAAACTGATGCAAGAAGAATGTTGTTCAAGAACTTTAAAAGAGTCATTAACATTAATCAAGAAATGAACCACACATGGTTTATTTACCTCCATCTCAAACTAGGACTCTTGGTCTGCTTCTTGAGGTGTGTCTAGTTGTTCCTGGTGAGAAGGATCAATGGATGATGCTTCTAGGAATCCTCCTTGGTTTCTGGATGCTTGGATGTTATATTTACTTGATTGAAAAAGTGTGCATGCATTTTCACTGTCATGTTCGAACCCATAACTGGTGAAGTTTCCATGGTCACAAAATGGCCTTATCACAGTCTCATTTGTACAGCCTTCTCCTGTCTTCATCTTCATGGCTTGCAACTGCTCTTGCAACTTTTGGTTCTCTTCCTCTGTGACATGAAACAATGTTTTCAATCCAACATTCTTTGCTTGAAGGATTTGGTTGAGCTATTGAAACTCATCGAACCATAATTTTTTTGGTGATCTTTCCATTCTTAGCTTCAACACCTGTAATCGGTATCAAGCCTGATCTGATACCAACATGATCTGAACCTGGGGGTGATTAGTTTCCAATAATTGTTTGATTCTGTCACTCCTCTTCGCGATGATGTCGGTCTTTCTGAGCTTTGAGGACTTTGAATTTTTGTCCTTTCTCATTTGTCGAGGCCATTCTGATCTTCCTAAAACTTTCGTGATGTTCCCTAGATCCTTCCGGATCAGGGCGCTCCATAATCGTCACTTGAAAATTAGAGGAAAAAGAGGGTTTTTGGCACTAGTTTTGTAAATATGCAAATGAAATGGTAAATGAACTAGTTTTGACCTATTTTATTTACTTTTACCATTTTAAATTCAAATTAAATTAATTTTAAAATATTTTTACCTATGTCATAAACCTAATCAACTTTGCAAAGTGTCGATATTGCAGGTTGAGAGATCTGACGACCGAACTTTTGATATGGATCACCACTTTTTGGTCATTTTTGAGTGGTTTTTATGATGTATATATACTTTTAGGGTGTTTTAGGAAAACTCTGAGCATGGTCTTTATTCTTTTTCATGCTCGTGAAAACTATGATAATGTAATCGAGTAACCTTTTATCATTTTTTTTTGGACTCGTAATGGAAATACAAAAGACAAATCCTAATGGAGTCTCCTTTAAGCTCTTTTGAAGCTCTCTAAACATGAAAAGATAGTCGAGCGACCTTGTTCTTTTGATGCTCGTAAAAGTATTTGAAGAAAACGTTTGATGAGCGGTAGATTATCTCTTTTTCATTCTCGTCATACTAACTTACGAAAAATGACATTTTGGAGTTCTCTTTAAGTGTTTTTCAGACTCTCTAAACATGAAAAACCCCTGAGTTTTCTTTCTTTGGACTCGTAAAACAAACATCGAAAGACCCATATTGGACCGAACCACTCCTTCCTAGTGTTCATTAAAAATACTCTAAGGGATTCATCCGAAAGATGAGTTTACATTACAAGCACATGTTATCCTCCTCAAGCTTGTGTAAAAATAAAGGCCGAAGGATAAATATTCTATGAAATGAAGATTTTTTCCAGGGATATTTGCCTGAAAACCGGTGGGAAATTGTTGGATTCGTAGATTTAAGTGATTATTTCTGCAAAATCCGAGTGTCCAGAGAGTTTTTCAGCACGTTGAATCCATTTCTGCATTCATAAATGGATTCTGAACAACAAAAAGTAGTGATTCGTGTAATTTATATCGTCGGATTCCAACGAAAAAAACCATTTCGTAGAACAGCTAGCCAATGCCAAAATAAAGAGGTAGTCGCCAGAAATGGGGAGGGAAAATTGAAAAGAAATGTATATCTGTATCTGTGTTAGTGGCAGTAAGTTTCTCTTGAACATGACACCCCTCTTCATCATTGTATATGGGTTGGGAAATCCATTTGTCTCTCGTTTGACCATCCACAAGTCCGTCTGTTGGGTCCTCCTTGGGTCAATGTTGCCAAGAAAATTGTCGTGTCATTCACATGTTCAAGAGAAGTTCAACCTAAACAAGCCTTCTATTGATTCGGCCATTTGCAGTACTCAAAATCCTACCATGTCGGCCTTCCCCGAGTCATTCATGAATCACTTTGTACTCTGATCTACTTCAAATTTGTTATATATTTCGTGTCATTGATGGGTGATACATTAAGGCCCTCCTGTGATGAGTCTTTTCCTGTCAAATTCAACTCATTATCCATGAATTAGACTTAGAAATCATTTAGTACCTTGGGACATGCATGCCTCAATGGCAAGTTTCCTCGTTTTCAACAGTGGGTTCACATCTTTGGCCCCTGATTGGAAGATTCCATTGAGTGTTTGACTTCAACTCATCAATTTCCACTCATTGGATTGTAATAGAGTACCTTGGGGGTCATTGACATCAATGGTGATTTCCCTCACAATTGTTAACAGTATCCATTAATGATCGGTTATCAGGTGGTTTCTACCATGTTCGACTTAGACACCTATAATCACATGGCTAGATTCGTACTTCATGACGATGGAAATTAAGACTTGGGATCTCACCATATAGATCCAGGTTGCGATGGAATATTCATAAGTCTGTACTGATACATAGATCCATCGTGTATGTCTCGTGGCTATGTCCAAATTTAAGTTTTTAGAACATATATCCACAATGTATTTCTCGTGGCTATGTTGAATCACAATGACATGGATCCACAATGTATGTTTGGTGGCCATGACTCACTTGACACTTATGCTTAGAGTCCCTTTTAGTCTGAGCATGGGAATGCCTACCTCAGAAAATGGTATATTATTATGCAGATTATTGATTGTTTGCAGGTTCCCGACCGATGTGTTGCTTGTTCTCGACACAGACATTCTACAAAGTATTTCAGCTGTCACATGTTCCAAGTTCATACTTTGGGGGGAATTCTGTTACACATTATTTTTTTCACCCCTGTGATCAACTGAAAATAAGTGTATGACTCACTTCTCTGTTCCCTGAAGCTACTAAATGAGACTTTCTCCATGAGGAATTGAATCACCTTTCTTTTCGTAAAAACCATATCAAAGGAGATCGTCGCACCCTGCTAAATGCTTGGGGTGCGATGATGCTTGATCATCGCATGCTACACCAAAATGTACCGTGGCATCACTGCAGGCTGCTTGTGCTTCGGGTGCAATGATGCTCAAACAAGAGAAAAAGGTGAAATTCACGAAAATTCTAGAATGGAATCTTCTAGAAGATGAGGTGGCCTCCGATCGGTTTGGATCTTACTCACTTCTTTGATTTAGTGGGATCATCCTAATATCCTCATCCATCCCTCTTTCACCCTATATAAAGAGGGATCTCTCATGGGAAAGGCTAGGCTGGCTTATGCATGAAGAATTCTGCTGAAGATTGTACTTGTGATAGCTTTGCTTTAGCTTTCCAAGTCAGGTTGTGAATACTCTTCATCAAAAGCATTGGAGAAAATGTGTCTGTGTTGAAGCAAAGGGACATTGGAAGGGACCTTGCAACATTAAGGCATAGGTTATATTATCCACTTTAATCAATATAATGTAGTGATGCATTTCTTCCTATAAAAGTGTCTTCATTTTTATTGTATAACTCCTTGATCTTATACATAGACTTCATTGGAATATATATATCATTGTTCTCTCTCTTTGTTGGTTTGTGCTTCTTAACAGGTTCAACATCCCATAAATCCAAAGATGGAGCAAGGACGACACTAGCGAGGATCAAACGTCGTTTAAATGGTATGTCATTTGTCTCTCTCTGAACTAGTTTACATTACAATGAAATATAAGGAGAAGTTTGTATTCTGCTAAGTTTTGTTCTAATTTCTTGTTGAAGTTGGGTAGATTAGTTTGTGTCTGCACTTACCGATTTGTCCGATAATAAGACTTGGGCAAACCACCCCTGCACATACAAAGGCTCGAACCCAAGTGATTACTCCACTGACCATGACTATTTTCTTGTTCTTGTTGCTCGCGGGATTATTTATAGCAGGGAAGACATGGACAACGACAATTGATAGAGGAGGTAGCCCGAAGAATCGTACTGTCGACATTAACAAAGGTGTTGATCCATGGCGATAGGAACACCAACTCTCATCTTAGGGAGTTGTCTTACTGCAGAGGCTTCGAAGCACGGTTCAAGGTATAGTCACATTGATGTGATTGAGATGACTATTGATGTAGAGCAATGCCTTGTCTACATGTTGCCATCAATGATTGGTGTTGACATCAATGACAACATGATCCAACAATCTCATCCTTTGGCATTGATGGCAATACCAACATTGATGTCAACACCAATCATTGATGGCAACATGTAGACAAGGCATTGATCTACATCAATAGTCATCTCAATCACATCAATGTGACTATCTCTCCCCCTTTGACATCAATGGAAAAAGGTCATTCTCCCCTTGGGGTAGTTTATCTCTAAAGAGAAAGAGATGTTGGCTACGCTTCATTCACAATAAGATTTACATCACACTCCATTGCATGCTTAAAGGACCTCCTTCACCTCGATTATATATGAGAGAGTGAGAAGATAATAATTCCCATGATGCATGTAAGACACTTGGATTTCCCGAGAGGTCACCCATCCCATTACTACACTAGCCTAAGCATGCTTAACTATGGATTTCTAATGGGATCTAGTGCATTAAAATTGTAGGCATTACATTACAAATGGAGATGGCATTACATTACCTTCCCCGTCAAAAGGGTGAATATCGTGGTTTATCCAAACCACAGGCTCAACAATTTTGATTCAATGGAGAAGGTGGATGGCCATCAAGATCCACCTCGATTAATCCTCCCCACTTAGGAAGTAATGGTCCCCATTGCATTAAGTTGCCTTGGGATATTTGAATTTTTTTACTGAATCTATACTTTAGTGAGTTGCTTTCCTTCCTAAAGTAGTTGTCTTGCTTGTACTTGGCCTATGGAAGGATGTCACGAATCCATTGGTGGAGGTGCCAGAACCATTCAACAAATTTGGCTACATGATTTGCCTTGGTTTGAGTGTGGGAGGACTATGTGAGTGAAGATGCAACAAGAATAGTTATATCAATGGGGGCTAATGCTTGGAACCCTAAGAACACTTTAAAAGGGTTGTGGCCAATAGATTTATGTTGAACATATGGAAGACTCTCATTCTCTAGAAGGAAGCGTTTATAGATTGGACCATTGGGTAAGGGAGCACCGGGCACCAAGTCAATGGAATTCAGAACATGATAGTGTAGAGACACCCCCGTAGGTGAAGCATACATATATTTGTGTTCCTCCACAATCTTGTTGACCTGCTTCTGTTGAATAGAAAGGTCTTGGGTCGAGGTTGTAGTGGTCGTAGTGACCTTCTGTTCACCTTTTGATTAGATCGTGAAGAGGGAAAACTTTATGGTCTGAGATATTACTTTGTGGCACTATTTTTCTGAGATCAATGAAGTGGTAGTAGTTGAAGCTACCTATGGTACCCCGTAGAGCTGATCTGCCACAGTAATAATGACATTGTGGGGCTGAGACTCATAGGTAGTGTGATGTTTCCACATATATGGTTGTCCTAAAAGAACATCATAGACTTCAAGTGGGGTAACATCACACAATACCTCATCCTTAAAGGGCTTGATGTCATAGAACAGGTGGCACTGTTGGCTTACTCGGATGTCTTATCCTTGGCTCAACCATTTAATGGTTTATGGTTGGGGGTGTGACATCGTTGGTAGCTTCAATATTCTGACAACCTCAGTTAAGATCAAGTTATTCTGACTCCCATTGTTAAGAATGAAATAAAGTGGGGTCCCCTTTACCCACACATATGAGTGGAAGAGGCGCTTCCCCTCCCCATGCTCCCCATGCTCTCCTAGTTGTATTGTTGTGGTCGAGATGGTAGCAGTGGGTTTTTCATCGATGATTTATTTCTCTTTATTATGCTCTAAATCAAAGTTCGAGTCGAGTTCTGATTCTTTTTCTTTGAGCTCAGCAACCAATGACTATTTTGAGCAAAATTCATCTGTGTTGTGCCATGGGATTTTGTTCAACTCACGCCACTTTATGGTGTCTTTCTTAGACTTCCCATCACCCTTCTTAGCCGATTGCTTGGATTGATTTCATTGAGATTGACTCTCCTTGCTTTGTCCTTCATTCTGTGAGTTAGAGTTGCCTTTTCCATGCTTATGTTGTGGTGTATTTATAAACCTAAACTCTCGCTTACTCAACTGTTTGAATTTCTGCTCAATTTTGATTGCATATTGATAAGAAACTCCCATTGAGGAGATGCCCAAGAAATTAATCTCTGTTTGAGTGTACCCATGCAGACCAACGTGGTAATTCAAAACCAAGTTTCGCTTTAAGTCTTTAATACCCAACTTTGAGTGCAAGGTATGAAATATGTTAGTGTATTCAAGCATCGTCTGGTCTATTTTCTGATGTAGAGTCGTCCATCTCATGTACTTTTCATCATAGTTTTCTACATGGTAGAACTCCTCCTTAAAGGAACCTACAAATGGCGTAGATTCATCCATTGTGTACCTCTCTTATTAACCCTCCCACCAAGCTCTAATGGGTGGACACACCGACCACACTTAGGGGGGGGGGGTGAATGAGTGTGGTGCTCTTTTTCAAACTTTTCCCTTTCACAAAACTCTTTAGTTAGCAATCACCATCTACTCATTACTTAATGTTGTCATTTATAACCAGTTAAATGTGAACATGCATCAACAACATATATCATCAATAAGTCATTATCACAAGGAAAACAAGAACACAAGATGTATGTACAATTTTCTTTTTATTATAGACTATAATCCTTGGGTTATGAACAACAACTGAATAGATTTACAACTCCACAAGAGCACCAACTCTATAATGCAAGACTCAACTTACACAACTCAACACCAACTGAGAAGAGGAATCAATCCTCAATAGATACCAATCTGTCAACATGTACGTGACCTGTCAGTAGTGCATCATGCGTATGTACATGCCCTATCGATAGTACAACTCGCGTATGTATGCGACCTGTCTGTACTATAGCCTGCGTGTGCCTTATGAAAAACTAGGGTTTTCTCTCCATGAAAACTCATATCCTCTATAGCCCTTAGTCACATCCACTTCTATCATTCACTGTCTGATCTGAACTAGAACCAATCACAACATATCCATGCTCTCCCACAACTTACTCATGCTCCTCAATCATACAATATGAATGCTACTTAATCATGTGTAAGCAACAAGTATACTATGGAAATCATATCAGTACTGAAACATAAGAGTGTTGCTCAC
>ML813444.1:40162-50628 GCA_009831015.1 Picea engelmannii | reverse complement strand
ACAATTTTCCGTAGAATTTTGATTTTAGGGTTTTTGCAGCCCATTGAAGGAGTTTTTAGAATCACCAATGTTCTTTTGACTTTCAAGGCTTATTGCTACCAGTCATAATCCCCAAAAAACCTAAGGTTACTAGCCTATCCTAGACGTTAGGTTTCCTAGCCTAGCCTAGCCGTTTGTGGAAGAATCTGCAAACCATGAGGAACATAACCTTGGTGGAATATAGGCTTGATGGGTCAAGCAACTTCAGTTCCTAGAAGTCAAGACTACAGATTACCCTGGAAGAGGATGACCATTGAGTGTGATACAAAAGGCTTTACCAAAGATAACTACTGATGAAAAGAAAGTAGAATGGAAGGAAGACAACATCAAGGCAAAGAAGATAATCATCTACTCATTGAGAGATCATCTCCTACCTCATATTTCCAACCTGAATACAACTCATGAGATGTATGAATCATTGAAGAATATGTTTGAGAGTAACAACACCCTCAAAGCTCTTACATTGAAGGGCTAGCTTCAAAATATCAAGATGACAAAAGATGACACTGTTGCTACCTTCTTCATGAAGATTTCAGAGATCAGAGATCAACTAGGTGCCATTGGAGAAATCATATCAAACATAGAACTTGTCTTGACCACTCTCATTGCTCTTCAAAGACATTGAGAACCATTTCTTCAAAGTATTAGTGGTAGAGCAGAACTACCTACTTTTGATCGTCTATGGACATACTATACCTAGGAAGAAATCAAACTTATAGCTAGAGGAGTGAAAGACTCCCCTCATGATGAAAATCATGCTCTTGCTTTTCATACAAAGAAAGGAGGAAGAAATAGAAGAAGCTTCAGTCAAGCATTTAAAGGCGAGAAGACTTCATCAACTTCAGGGTATGATCATAGAAAAGACAAATCAAAGATCCAATGTTTCAGATGTGACAAGAATGGACACTTTGCGAGAAATTGTCTTACCAGGAAGAGAGGAAGACAACATGCCTCCACTGTTGACATTGATCCAGACCCACCTTAGAGAGATGAATACATGAAATATGAGGCTTTCTACTTTTGAGTTTTCTCAGGAGGACCAAAAGCAAGATTGAGCATGACTGTAGAGCAAGGTAAGTTTTGTACTACATTCCTTATTTGATTTCATCATTACCATGTAAGTTGTTTGCATTTTGATAATGAAGGGTATTATCCCTGGTATGGGAGCCCTCTTGAATTGGACCATTATCCCTGGTACGGGAGTCAAAATTTTCTTGGTCGATTATTATGCTAGTACAGGAGGCCATTTTGGTTATTATCCCTATGGGGGGCCATCTTGGTTACTATCCTAGTACGAGAGGCCAAAAAAGTACTGTAGAGTCAGTAGAGGACCTGAGAAGACATGAGATATCTCTAGGTTAGCAACACAAGAAAACAAGGATGTCTATCCTTCATACTTAAGAGGGAGTCGCTTGACTCAGAGGGAGTCAAATTATTTGAGAATAAGGAAGAGACAATACCATATCCCTTTTAGAAGTTCAGAGGGAGACAACCATTGTTCCAATCGATCTAGTTGATCCAATTGATCCAGTTTCTCCAGTTGATGTCCCTAGACACATTGCAATAGGCCATAAAAGGACTGCCTGGGCTCAAAAAACTCTGCAGGAGGTAGAAAGACATGCAGCTCCTCGAGGCACATTCTGAGAGAGCAAGAAACCAAAGAGATTTTTGAGCTATGTTTCAGCCATGAGCCACATCATTGATACTGAGCCTTCTTGTCATGGAGAAGCAACAGGTTAGCAGGTATGGAAAAATACCATGACATAAGAGTATCAGTCCATCACGAAGAATGATGTGTGGGATATTGTTCCGAGACCAGAAGGGAATTTTGTAGTGACTTCCAAGTGGATCTATAAGATCGAGCATGCAACTGATGGAAGTGTCAAGAAGTATAAAGTGAGATTTATATCTAGAGGATTCTCACAGGTAGAGGGAATTGATTATGAGGAGACATTTTCTCTAGTAGCCCGATATACTTCCATTCGTAATATCATTGAACTAGCTGCATCCATGTGTTGGAAACTACATCAAATGGATGTAAAGACAACCTTTCTCAGTGGTGATATTGAGGAAGAAGTTTACATCAAGTAACTAGAGGGATTCGTGATACACGAGGAGAAATATCATGTGTGTGTGACGCTTAAAAACACAACGATGAATACTATGCTCGCAAATTATTTCCAAGTGATCCAGATGGATATCGGTGGCCACCCACCTTTTCCAACTTGCTCAAAACAATTTTCTGACAATTTTGGCAATTTACTATTTTTAGCAGTTTTAACTTCTGGGGCCATTTTGAAGGCCTAAATGAAGGTTTTTAGGTATAGAGCTCCTCAATGATAGACAAAGGCATGATTGAGCCCCCAAAATGAATCTCCTCAACAATACCTTTTCAACGGGCTATCACACGCCTAAAACAGAGATCGTATGCAAAAGTTACAACCCCAGGTAGTTGATGTACTAACTTACCCAAACAGGGCTCACATGACTTTTGGCGCTTCATCTCCTAGGGTTAGGTTTTTGGATGTCTAGGGTTTTTGGCATTCTCGCTTATTGTAAAAAGGCCTTCAGATCCTCATTGTAACCAGCTTCTTTAGAATGCACGTTGCCGTCACATCTCTTCTAAGAGATAAGCCGCCACCATTCCAACAAGCTTGTTTCTGCTGCATTTTATAGTTTCAGCTTATTTCGTTATTGAATAGAAAATTAGTTTTACTATATCTCTATTATTTTGTGTTAAGCACTTGTTAATAATCTGTATTCATTTCATTCTTCTCATAAAATCTGGATCAATGGTATCAGAGCGGTCTGCTCCTTGTCGTTTTAATGCATGTCCCTAACGAGGTCAGAGTACAAAGAGTTAGGTCTTGAGTTTGTTTCTCTTGAGGACATAAGCTCTCGCACTCCCAAGCGACCTCCCATGGAAAGAGAAAAGAAATATGATGGGAAAAGAGATCCTTTCAAACTGTTGATTGAGGAATCCCTCACGCAACAGAGGAATGAGATGATGGATAGTTTCGTGCAAATCCTTCGACGACTACCAACGGGCGACACATCTTCTTCGAACGGATGCACCACCCCCTTCAAGGTACAAATAAACTTTGATATTCCTATATTTGAAGGTTATATAGATGCAGATGCTGTAGACAAGTGGTTGAATCTACTAGAAGGGTATTTTTCTGTTCATAAAATTTCGAATAGAGAAAAGATTACTTTTGCGCTCCTCTAAGCCGTTCCCCATGTCAAAGATTGGTGGGAAACTTTCTGTGAGCAAAAGGAAACAGATGAAGCCTCATTATTTTCAGTCATGAACACCTGGGAATCCTTTAGGGATGATATTAAGGAACAATACTACCCTATTGGAAGTTATGACGACATGTATACCAAATGGACCACACTGCGGCAAGAAAGAGACCAAGTAGTGCCAGATTTCACAAATATCTTCCATACCTTGCGCACCAAGTTGGGTATCAAAGATTTGGAGTGACATCTAGTGCTTAGTTATCATAGTGCTCTGCATAGATACATCTAGACCGAAATGGAATTTCTGGACATCTCATCCTTGGGCGCGGCCTACCAATATGCCGTTAAAATCGAGCAGAAGCTCAAACAAAAGACGCGGCAATTTGGGCCTAGGAACCCCTCACAACAAAAGCAAGGAAAGGGAAGCCGTAACCCAGTGAACAAAGGATAGATCAAAGATGGACAATATCAGGACAACCAGTACAATCCGCAAGCAAATAAGGACACTGGAAAGACAAAGAAAGATACTGGGAAGTGGTGCGACTTCCATAAGAGCCCTTGGCATAACACTGCTGACTGCCACTCAAAGCAGTCGCTGGTGGCCGAAGTGAAAGCCTCTGAATCAGAGGTGGATTCTGACTCCAAGATATTACCAGAAGGGGAAGACGGATCATTGACGTGGAACCTAGTGCCACCTTTTCTACCACCATGCTCTAGCCTAGTGAACCAGATAAGCCAGAAGAATGAGAGAGCCTCTTCCATTCACAGATGTGGGTAAAAGGCACCCTGTTGCACTTCATCATTGATAGTGGTATCCAGAAGAACCTCATCTTATTAGAGGTCATCAAGTGGCTGGCCTTGCCAACAACGTCGCACCCACAAACCTACACCATTGGATGGCTTTGCCAAGGAAGCGATCTACGTGTCATCCAATAGTGCCGACTATCGTACGACATCAAGCCCTTCAAAGACGAGGTATTGTGTGATGTTGCTCCTCTTGAAGTTTGTGATGTTATTTTGGGCCAACCTTATTTATGGAAACGTCATGCTATATATGAGTCTAGGCCTCGTAGTGTTATTATTACTTTGAACAAGAAATTGTACAGGATACCTGAGGTAGTCCCACCTAGTGATATTTTCTTGATCTATGCTAAGCAATGCAGGAAGGTCATCTCTCAGATCGGGAATTTTGTCTTCTTCATGATTCGCTCTCAGAATAAGAGAAAGATTGCAGCCACATCTAGGGTCTCTGCGGCTGACCTCTCCACACAGCAGAAGCAAGTAGATAAGGTCATGGAAGAATACTTGGATATCTTCTCCTCACCTACAGGGGTACCTCTGCACTGCCAGGTCAAGCACCCCATCGATTTGACCCCCGACGTACCACTGCCCAATGGGCCAGCCTATCGTTGCTCTTTGTTAGAGAATGAGGAGATCAAGCGACAGATCCAAGAACTACTCCACAAGGGGCACATCCACCCCAACTCATCACCTTGCGATATCCCAATCGTGCTGGTACAAAAGAAAGATGGAACCTGGCGACTCTGTATTGATTACAGGGCTCTGAATAAAATCACTATTAGAAACTAGTACCCGATTCCCCGAATCGATGACCTCCTTGATCAACTCACGGGGGCCAAATACTTCAGTAAGATTGATCTGAAGTCTGGCTACCACCAGGTCCCGATAGAATAGATAGATGTATGGAAGACCACCTTCAAGTCAAATGAAGGACTTTTTGAATGGTTGGTCATGCCCTTTGGTTTGACAAATTCTCCAACCACTTTCATGAGGATGATTGATGATATCCTGCGACCATTCACCAATACTTTTGTAGTGATGTATCTGGATGACATTCTAATTTACAACAAGACTTGGGCCGAACACTTGCAACATATTCAACAGGTTCTGCACACCCTGCAACAACACAATCTATACGCCAACCTGGAAAAATGCTCCTTCAGCATGGACAAGGTCCATTACCTAGGATACATCATTGATCAACATGGCATACAGGTGGATCCAACCAAGATCCAAGTCATCTGTGACTGGCCAGCCCCAACAACACTCACCAAGCTTCAGAGTTTCTTGGGACTTGCTAATTTCTACCACAGGTTCGTGTTGGGTTTCTCCCATATTGCATGGGCCCTCAGCCAAATAAATAGGGGTGGTGGTAAGGAAAAATTTGTGTGGGGCCGGTCCCAACAACAAGTGTTCGATGATTTGAAGCAGCGCTTATGCTCAACCCCAGTACTTTCACTACCTAACCTGCAACATCCCTTTGAGATTGAGACAGATGCTTTAGACTATGCTGTGGACGTCGTTCTCACTCAGCACGGCCACCCCGCGGCCTATCGTAGTGAGACACTGTCAGATACTGTCCGTAAGTACCCTACTTACGACAAAGAAATGCACTCCATTGTGCAAGCATGCTGCCAGTGGAGACATTACATTCTTCGAAAGGAGACAATCATCCACATTAATTATAAGCCACTGCAGTTCATGCAGACACAGGGAAAATTGAAGAATGACCGCCATCAAAAGTGGTCCACATACTTGTAGTAATTCCACCTCAACATCAAGTATAAAACATGAAGCACCAATCGTGTCGTTGATTGCCTCAATAGACCGCTAGTCACGACGCTCACCATGGTGCTAGAATCTTGCGGCCATGAGACATCTAGATGGCCCCAAATCTATGAGATAGACCCTGACTTCACCACCACCTACCAAATGTTGGGTGCAAATGGAGTTGTCGATAATTTCCATCTTCAGGATGGGTTGCTGTGTCGTCTAGGCCATATCTATGTTCCATCAAGTGAGCGAGCGAAGCTGATCTGGGAATCCCACTACAGTCGGGTGGTAGGACACTTCGACGTTGAAAAGACAGTGGCGATGCTACATAAACATTTCTACTGGCCGAAACTTCGACAGGAGGTCAGAAATTATATTAGGTCCTGCACTGCCTGCGCTATTGCCAAACCGACCACTAAGAAACAAGGCCTATACACCCCTCTTCCTACTCCTGACAGACCATGGGAATCCATCTCAATGGACTACATGTCGGGCCTCCCATCCACCAAGCAGGGAAATGACTGTGTTTTTGTGGTTGTTGATTGCTTTTCTAAGATGGCGATTCTGGTTGCCTGCAAGAAGAGCATCACAGCAGAGGCCATTACCAAGCTCTTCTTTGAACGAGTCTGGGTACATTTTGGAATCCCATGAACCATTGTCTCATATCGGGACAGTCAATTTCTCAGCACATTCTGGTTGAGCCTCTGGTCACTGCTGGACACCAAGCTCACCAAATCCACGACCTTCCACCCCCAGACAGATGGCCAAACCGAGGTTGTAAATCGAATGATTGTGCATATCCTTCGCATGTATAATTCAAAGAACCCTTGCACATGGGATGAGAGCCTTCCCTATGTCCAACATAGCTACAACCGAGCCTTGCATAACTCAACCGACCACATCCCCTTTCAAGTGGGATTGGGATTCCAACCATCGGGTCCCATAGATGTTGCACTTCCCCTTACGGTCACCTCGACTGACTCATCTCCTGCTCCAACTGAAGATGACAAAGCCACCCAGTTCATTGAGCGGATCCAACACATCCGCTAACAGCTTCAGGATATCCTACAGAAGTCCAATGACAAGTACAAACAACGCCATGATCAACATCGGGTGCCGCATAAGTTTCATGTGGGCGACAAAGTTTGGTTGCAATTGCAGAAAGAACGCCTTACAGGACCCCATCGAAAGCTTCAACCACTCCATTATGGACCGTACACTATCACCAAGGCCATGGGGGATAATTCTTTTGAGCACAACATTCCTCCTTTCCTTGGCCTGCACCCAGTGTTCAATGTGGATCTCCTTCGCCCTTATTTCCCACCATTATTGGACACCTCAGAAGTAGCAGAACAATTGACACCAACAGAGCTCAACCCCGACTGCATAAAACATGCATCCAATGATCAGATTATGGTCAGACAGATCAAGGGCACTCGACAACAAAGGATCCAACTTTATCGAGTTGTCAAAGCAGGGCAGCTCCTGCACCAAGGCAAGTGGCTCACCCGGGGCCAAATTCAACAGAAATTTCCTCATCTAATGGGGGACCTCAATGAAATGGAGACCATTGCTTCCTAAGGAGGGAGGATTGATCCAGATGGATATCAGTGGCCACCCACCTTTTCCAATTGGCTCAAAATAGTTTTCTGACAATTTTGGCAATTTACTATTTTTAGCAGTTTTAATTTTTCGGGGCCATTTTTCGGGCCTAAATGAAGGTTTTTTGGTATAGAGATCCTTAAATATATCTAAAGGAATTACTGAGCCCCAAAAATAAATCTCCTCGACGATACCTTTCCAACGGGCTATCACACGCCTAAAACGGATATCGTATGAAAAAGTTACGACCCCGGGAAGTTGATGTACTAACTTACCCAAACGGGGCCCACGTGACTTTTGGCGCTTCATCTCCTAGGGTTAGGTTTTTGGATGTCTAGGGTTTTTGGAATTCTTTCTTATTGTAAAAAGGCCTTCAGAGCCTCATTGTAACTGGCTTCTTGCAAATGCGCGCTGTCGTCACGTCTCTTCTCAAAGATAATCCACAACCATTCCAACAAGCTTGTTTCCGCTGCATTTTACAGTTTCAACTTATTTCGTTATTGAATAGAAAACCAATTTTACTGTATCTCTGTTATTTTGTGTTAAGCACCTGTTAATAATCTTTATTCATTTCGTTCTGCTCATAAAATCCAGATCACCAAGGTTTATTATATATCTATATTAATAATAAACTGGTAGGTGGGACCCCCTTGTTAGACTTGTGGTGCTATGGTGGATATGCAACACTCATATTTAGTTTTCTTATGTGATGGTACTAGCACAATCTTCTACAGTTCATTTGTCTTAGATCATGGTTTAAAATGTTATGGTGATATGGATATTTGGTTGATTGAAACATGGCACTGAATGGCTTTGATGATCTCTCACAGAATATGTTAAGGTTGCTCTGTGGATGAAAGAATTATTATCAATTTTGGTTTTGATATTGCATTAAACATGGCATTAAATGGTTTAAATGATCTTGATAAAGGATACTAATAGATCTCTTTTGAATAAAAGAACTATACTTGAGTTCTAATGTTATATTATCATGACAAAGGATGGGTGCTCTAGACCCTTGCTAGTATGGTTATGCACCTTGTTCGAATTTCATATATGGTTGCACATTGGGTTATGTTCCTAACACATTGTTATTTAAAGAAGTTGTTATTACCAAGGGGTGGCACACTATGCAAAAGTGACATGGCAATGGATATTTGGTTGATCAATTGTTTAGTTCTATGGTGAATTGACTTGGCTCGTACTTTGAATTGAATGAGGTTGGAAGGGAGAAGCAACGTGCATTTACTGCACGTCACTCAAACTCCCCTCGATCCTGTCACTCTAGTCATTCTTGCATTTTGGTTTTGGATCTGGTAGATGTTGTTTTTCCGCCTTGTTTGGTCATAAAGGAGATATACAGTCTTTTTTTTCCTCGCACAAGATTTTTTCAGGTATGGGTTTTCTTACTCTTCCATCCATGATAGTTACTCTACCCTTTGAATCAATTTTTGGCTCATGTTGCTCGCGGTTTGTGTGATTCTTAAGTTGTTATGATACTTTTGAATTGTGTATTGGTGTTTGCGTCCTTGGTTTCTCATGGTGTTGGTTCTTGAATGTTGGCACTTAAAAAAGAAAATGGTCATGCTCTTCTTGCTGTGTGTAATATTCACATAGAATTGTTGAATAAAATTTACAGTGAAGCCTGCTCGGTCATGGCTTGGGTTTTGGGAACTAGCCTCTCTGTTGAAATTGATTGTTATGGTTTGCCAAAGCTTTGAGCTTTGCGAGTACCTGATCTATTGATTGTCATAATAGGTATATGTGTTTAAGTTTTCCCACACCATGTTCGTCTCTGTGACTAGTGTACACACGTTTTTCGACCCTGTGGGTTTTAATGTGAACTGATGAAATATTAAAGTGTTTCTTGCCTTGTCTTGGCAAAACCCCGGGCTGCTAGCTGCTTGTTTATGACCTCACCATTGCCTAGAAAGCATTTCATAGTCTAAACTTAATGCTACCCAGAAGTTGATGGAATCATTATGCATGCTTTTGGTCGGGCACGAGTTTGTGCTTGGATGCTCATATTACAGTGTTGATTAAAGGAATTGGATTCATTTTGTTTCTTGTTGGAATTGGCTGTATGTTGTTATGGAAAGCCTTACAACCAAAAGCATTGTTACATATTATTGTTATGTGGTAAATCGTGATAGGGCATGAGATGTCTACGCTGTTTGAAGACCTAACCCTTTGATTGAACTATCGATACATACCTTCCACTTGCTATCTTAAACCCTAAATACTATATTGATATCGTCTTACTCCAGTTCGATGGTTGGTGTGAGAACTGTGCGTGGTTGGTTACTTGGGCACAATTTTGTTGCATTCCTCGTTTGACAATTTTGGAAGAATTCTGTACCTAATTGTTTATTTGAAGCTTGGGCTCAGAGTATTGAAGGTTATTTGATTCAAATGTTATGTTGTTTATATAAAAAGACACCTGTGTGCGAATTGATTGGGGCCTGAATAAGAGTTATAATGTCCAATTTGATTGCATTGTTGAAATAAATGATGGATATAAGTGGTTGTAAACACTGTGCGTGTTCTTGTTGGTTTTAAAGGATTTAGCATTTGAGTTAATGTCTGATTATGGTTAAAAGACTATTGTGGTTTCTCATATCGATTGCAATGTTGTCGTTATGACTGTCATATAATGATTATATGGATGCAAAGGCTGCTGGAATTAAATAATTCTAGGCATAAAGATTATTGTTTGGAAGCCAACAAACAAATTTGTCAAAGAAAGTAATAGTTTAAATTGTTGTTTTGAAAAAGTGAACACTGTTAAACTTCGAAGGTCTGAACAGAGATATGTTTTGATTTATTTTCAATTGAACAATATCCATATTATTTCCCTGTCATTCTATCACTTTTCGCTCATTACATTCCCCTCATAGTCCCAATTTCATTTATTGCATCCTTGTTCCGTGAAATAAATTTTAAAAGAAAAAGTCTGTGTAAAAGCGACAAAAGGATAACACAACAAGGATTGATGACTGCTATTTTGG
>ML813444.1:15363-30571 GCA_009831015.1 Picea engelmannii | reverse complement strand
TCACACATTAGGGGGCATCTGTTATAACCCTAAATTGCACCACACATGCTTACCTGGCATCAGGCCAACTCATATCCCTTCTTTGCCAAAAAACTACTGAACAACTCTTCTAAAAACTCCATTTTTAAAAGTACACGCTAGCTAGCCCACTACAGCCCGCGTGTATCTAAAAGTAAACGCTAGCAGGCCCACTACAACCAGCGTTTACCTTCAGAATCACAAAAAAAGGAAAGTTGTCGACGAGACAAAAAGATATGGGTCAGTTAACTAAAACTCCCGGCCATGCATGGCCGAGAGTTCGTCCAAAACCCTAGCTCCTTCTAGCCTATAAAAGAAGGGGTAGGGGTACTATTTGGAAGAGGAAAAATATAGCGAAGAAACTCTGCCCATTTGCCAAATCCATTTGTCCCAACCCTTTAGCCTTTCCTCAAGCCTAAGGAGAATTAACGCAAAGCAGTTGGAGGAGAAAGAAGAGGAGGATCCCAGGATCAAGATCAAGGAACGGTGGCCGGTCTTGACTTCTATTAAAAATAGCATGCATGCATAGCGTTTTGTCTTGATTGCAAGTTAACTTTGGAAGGAGAAGCGCAAGTAAGCGAGCAAAGCACAACGGAAGATATACACCAAACATCAGTAAAAAGGTTAGTAGTTCCTTTCTATGCATATGTCTTGAAAGAGGGGTTTAAGTTTTGGGTGGTAGGTTAAAAGGTCATTACTTTAAGGTCAAAATCTGCATGTAAATCAGACCCTAGTTTGCTAGTCCGTAGGGTATTATTTCCCAACAATACCCATGCTGATTCACCTGTTCAATCTTCACATTCTAGTAAAAGACTAAAAACTGATGTTCCCCAACCTGTGCAAGATAAAGGATAAACAACAACCTCCCCTTCTTCTCCCTCCAATGATTCCTCAAAATTCGTGTCTTCTCGCATGGATTTGAAGGAAGATTGTTCCCATGTTATCAACGAGATACAACCCCAAGCGTCAAACCAACCACGGGCTACTTCTGAGAAATCAAAGGGAAACAACAATGAAGAAAGAAAAATTCCCTCCCAGAGTGGCAAGTATGTTTTTTAGATTATGTGTTTTTATGATTTGAGTTGATGAAGACAATACTAGTGGTTTTCAGAATGTTTGGACAACAAAATCTGTTTTGGTATTTTTTGGATAATGTGGATATTTATATATATTTTTGGATATGATATAAATTATTTATGATATTTAAAATATCCAGTTTGAAGGATATTTAAGGGAGCTACACGGGTGGCATGTGGTTTAAATGATTATCCTTTTTGTGTTATATTTTATGATTTGAAAATAAGATATTTACGGGAGTCACAAGGGGTCCCACCTACCTAGTTATTATTAATTGAAGACCCTTAACTATATTATTATTATTTACCTCTCCTAAACTAATTAGTTAATTCAAACTAACTTAACTAAAGAAAGTAGTTGAACTACTTCAACTTATTTGGAAGAATAAAAGTTGAACGAGAAGAAGAGACAAGAGGGGAATTGAAGGAGAAAACAAGACTAAGGTTTGCTCTTTTGGTTTCCTAAGATATTTTCAATTTTCATTCATTCTTGAGTTTATTCAAAGCCTAATTCTCTTTGTGACAACATAGTCTTATTGTAGACAACAAGGTTCAAGACTGAACCAAACTTTTCAGATGCTTGTTTTAGAGGTGTTGATCCATCCTTGATAGTCTGTGTATTCTTGTCTTTTTGTGAATTAAGTTTCATGGTTGATAAAGAATATCTTGCAGGGTCAAATTGGCAGCAGTTTGTGGTAAGCTGATCCAGATTATAAATTTCAGTTTTTCTTGATTGTCGGAGTATATTTGTATGGTGTTCATCGGGGATCTCAAAATCAGACTTTGGCTCTTTCCCTTACAGGGGTTTTGTAAAGAGAAAACACTTTTGATATCTTAGAATGAAATAAATCATATTGCTATTCTGTCTTATATATGTGTATTTATGACTTGGTTACTTTTCGCTTTTTGATCTGCATGTTTACTTTCTGTAATCTGTGTATATTTCAGAAAATTATATAAACTTTATTTTATATTGAAACATTATTTTCATTAATAAATCAACCTTGATCCTAGAAATTAATACTTATGGATTGGGAGAATATTTTTGAGGCTATAAAACCCAGGGTGACATTCCCGACTATCTTGTCCTAGCCAGGCAAGATTTGAAAATGATTGAGTAAGGTAATTCATACATTTTCCTCAACATTTATTTGGCGACCATACTCGGGAGATCTTCCAGATCTCTCTGGTTGCTTGTATTCATGATTTTCATTGAATATTTTTGCTTTTGTTTTTTATTCTCTGACCGTTTTCATATCTTCATGAAAATACCTGTTACAAGGCTTCCCAATATTGAACATGGTCTTAAAGACCAAACCAACATTGCTTTAGCCTTATTCAATACCATCTTAGAAAACACTAACACCTGGGTTGAGCTTGAACGTTCGTGGGTAGTAATTGAACAAGACATAAGTGTTTGAGAACGTTGGGAGGCCAGGCAAAGGAAACTAAAATATCATATGTAACTCTCTTTTTCCTAAAAGTTTTGATGTTCTTTTTCACGTCCTTAAATCTTTGCATCTCTAGGAGAAGAAGAGGATTGTCTCCTGAAATCACTCCTATCACTGAAATAGGAAGAAGGAACGTTGTTTTCTCAACCCAACAAGGTACTCTAAGAAGAACTTTATCTGATTCGGCTAGTTAATCTTTCTCTCCCTCACCCATCATTTACAAAATGGTGTTTATGGGTGGCTTTGGTGGCACTGGAGGTGCTTCTTCATCTCAACCTTCAACCTCGTCAGTAATTGGTAGTTTGTAAATCCATCAGGTCCCTGTTCAATCTACTACCAACCCCACCAAAGTCATAAAGAAGTATGGACTTTTTCAATTCGAAGAAGATTCTACTACTACCCTGTGGCATGTATCCTCCCCTTTAAACCTATCACCTTCCACTCGTTCGCTACCAAAATTTAAAGAACATCTTCCTAGGTTTTCAGGAAATAACACAATCACTACAAACGCACACTTGGTGGCATTCTCTAATGCCTGCCACAATATAGGATATAATGACAATGATACTTGTATGCGCCTAGTTTGTCAACTCTCTCAAAGGGAAAGCAACGCCATATTTCTTTGATCTCCCTCCCAATATTCTTTCCACTTGGGAAGAGTTAGTTTACTGGTTAAAATATACTTATGGGTAGTCTAGGAGCCCAACCGAAAAATTACGGGAATACAATAACATTGCGTATAAAGACAGTGAGGCTATCAAGTCTTTCAACCTATGTTTCACCAAGTTATATAATCAAATTCCTGAACTTATTCGCCCCCAAAACCAAGCCACTTTTATGCATTACTACAATGCTCTACCTTCCCCTTATTGTCATAGGCTTTAATAAAAAGCTATCGAAAATCTTGGTTCTGCTCTTCGTACTTGTCTAGAGTATGAAGAACAACTATAAAGAACAAGTCTTCCCAAGGGAGACTCAATTAAACAAACAAACATGTCTTCCCTCTTACAACTTGTACATGATATGAATAATCGAATGATATCATATGAGAGAAAGGGAAATACCCCTTCACTTACTCCTAGGGCATCATATTTTAGGAATACTAATGAAAACAACTTTCAACCCAAGTCCATCATGCCTCGCAGTTGTTGTAAATTTTGCAAGGAAAATCATGAGGAAAGTACTTGTGAGGTAAAGAAGAGTGCCAAAGATAAAATCTTTGGAAAAAGGCCCGAAACTACCATTGATGTTCTAGATTGGGCAGAACTATAGTATTTCATGATCATAAACACTAGAAATAAATCCTACGTTTCAAAAGGAAAATATGATCCCCCTCGTACTTCTTCTATCCCAAGCTCATCTTCGTAAGCTGCTATTGAACAAGCTACCAAGACTCTTGACAACAAAGGAATTCCCTCCCCTCTTACCTCTTCCAAATATAACATTCTCAACCAATTGGCTAATATCAAGGCCGATGCTACTCTTCTGGTCATGGTTGTCATCCCTGAGCAACAAAAGCATCTAAAAAATTTCATGGGAGGAAAAGCTTCCACCATAGCCAATCTCTTTGAAGAGGTAAAAAAAGAGAATTCTATTGTAGATAAAGTAGGTGTAAATAATTTTAGACACCCTATAAAAAATTCCCCATTTTTCATTTCTGTAAATATTATGGACAAAAAATCCCATTGTTGCTTAATCGACGGCGGTTCGGGCCCAAGCATAATGTCAAAAATTATGTTGGAAGAGATAGGCTTGTCTTGTACCAATGAAAATTCTAGAAGAACGCTCTCATATAATAGTCTACAACAATCGACTATAGGCGAAATAAAATATGTGACTTTGGTTATGTGCGCACATCATGAAATCAGGACAACCCTTAATATCCAAGTAATTGACATGCCGATAAGTAATTATTCTATCATTTTAGGAAGAGACTGCCAAGACTTGATAGGTGTATATATTTCACTTGACGGGACACACTTATCCATTCCTCGGAATGTAAATAATATCATAGTCCTAAGGGAAGGAAGAATCTCACATTACATAGAAAGAATTCCGCAACCTAATGTAAACTATGTCGAGGAGGATTTAGGGGTGTACTCCATCTTTGCGGATGAGGACGACACTACCATGGAACAAATTGATTTAGAGGATGGTATGTGGCACATGCACTTTGATGGCTCATGCTCTAACAAAGTTAATGGAGTCGGAATTATCTTGTACTCACCTGTAGATAAAATTCACAACTTTTCCTATAGGTTAGAATTTGCTTTCACAAATAACATCACCGAATTTGAAGCATTATTGCTAGGCCTTGAAAATTCTTATAATTTAGGTTGTGGACACCTTATAGTTTTTGGGGACTCTGAGCTTGTTGTGAACCTTGTACGTAAAATATATTCTCCTAGCAACAAGTTAATGAAACGCTACACCTAAGATGTTTGGATGCTTATCTTGAACTTATTATCATTTAACATCACTCATGTTAAAAGGGAATTGAATTCAATCGCTGATAGGTTAGTTTTTTTTGCAGCCTCTCCTACTCGGCAACTTCTGCCACAGAGACTTGATTGTACTTTTCAATCTTTATATCATCCTCATATCCATGACAATGTAGAGTCATGACAGGTCTTCCCTAGTGATGAAAAAATCCGTGCTTTCATACAAAATGAACCATATAAGCCCAAAGAGATTATATCCATGGAAAATAACAAAATTCCGAAGGGCTTGACTCCTCTAGAAATTTCATTTTCATCAAGTGATGTAGGAAACAAAGAAAATCATAAAGAAGAGGAGTAAAAAAGGAAAGTGGGTGAAACCATTTTCTTGAACATTGGAACACCCGATTCCCCAAAGAATGTTAAGATAGGTGCCTAGTGCACCAATGAAGAAAAGTTGAAATTCATTGAGTTACTTCATGAATTTTAAGATGTTTTTGCTTGGTCTTATGAGGATCTTCATGGTTTTGATCCTTCTTTGATACAACATGCCATTTGTATCAAGGAGGGTATAAAACAAGTTAGGCAAAAACAAAGACCCATTAACCCCGCACTTGAAGCTACTATTAGGAAGGAGTTGGAAAAACTCTTGAAAGCTGGGATGATTTTTCCTGTTAAGTATTTCGAGTGGGTTTCCAATTTGGTTCCCGTTCGAAAAACAACCGGTCAGACCCGACTGTGCGTTGATTTCTGTGCATTGAACAAAATGAGAATAAAAGACCATTTTCCTCTCCCTAATATGGAAATTATTTTGTAGTAAGTTGCAGGGTCACAAATGATGTCCTTACTTGATGGTTATTTTGGTTATAATAAAATCAAGGTAAAACAGACTGAAAAATACAAAACCACTTTCACTACATGTTGGGGCACATTCGCTTATGAACGCATGCCTTTTGGTTTATCTAATGCAGGTGGCACCTTCCAAAGAGCCATGCAAATAGCTTTTGATGATGTGATCAGTTAGATTATTCAGATTTATCTTGATGACTTGACTGTATATTCAAAGAACTAATTGGATCATTTTGGTCATCTTAGAACAGTTCTCATGCGATGCAAAAAGTTCGACATTTATTTAAATCCTTCTAAGTCTATTTTTGACATTACCAAGGGAAATCTCCTTTGGCATATTGTTTCTAATTCGGGAATAAGCATAGATCTCGAAAGGATCACTGCTATTCTAAACCTTCCTGCTCCCACTTCCAAAAAGGAGGTTCAAGCCTTTATGGGCATTATCAACTTTGTCCATAGATTTGTTCCTGATTTTGCTGTAATGGTCAAACCAATTCAAAATCTTCTCAAGCAAGATCACTCCTTTTCTTGGATTGATGACATCGAGAATGATTTCGTGAGGATTAAGAAGACAATAAATTCCGCACTGGTTTTGGCAAAGCCAGATTTTGAGAAAGATTTTATTATATACACTAATGCCACAGAAGAAGCAGTTTATGCTATTCTTGTACAATGTGATGACTAGAATAACGAAAAACCAGTAGCTTACATGAGTCAAATATTATTAGATGATGAATTCAAATATTCTTATATCGAAAAACATGCTTTTTCTTTTGTTAAAGCCGTGGAAAAATTTCTCCACTTTATCTTAGGCAAGCAAACACTGGTAAAAGTCCATTTTCTTGTTGTCAAGTTTTTTCTTTCACAGACTTCTCTTTCAGGGAAGCTTTCACATTGGATTTCCAAGATCCAAGAGCATGATTTAACCATCATGACTTCAAAAACAATTAAGGGATGAGACTTAGCCCTTCACTTGGCTCAACATGCTGAAGCAAGTGAATAAATTGACGAACTAGATAATCCTCTTTCAACACTAATTTACATTGATAGTCAAATCCTTCCTATAGATGAACATACCTGGTATAAAAATATGGTGTATTACTTACAAAATTAGAGATGTCCAGATAGCTTAGATACTCATCAAAGGAGAAGGCTCTGTCTTTAATCTTCTAGATATGTGATTTTAGGAGACTTCTTATTTAGGAGATCTACTGATGGTATATTACTTCAGTGTGTGAATAATGAGGAAGCATAAAAACTGTTACAAGAAACCCATGGATCTTCATATTCTGTTATTCATGTGGGTGGCCACTTTTCTGCTAAAACACTACTTTTAAGATCATTAGGAAAGTGTATTACTGGCCTTCAGTTTTTTGAGATTCTTATAACTTTTCAAAATCTTGTGACAAGTGCCAAAAATTCATTGGGAACGAACGTCTTTCTGGCATGCCTCTGCATCAGGTCCTCCCCGATTTTTATTTTTTGAAATGGGGTTTGGACTTTATCGGTCCTATTAATCCTCCATCTTTAGTAGGGAAAGTTTTTATCCTGACAACCACAAATTATTTTACGAAATGGACTAAAGTTGTCCCACTTAAACATTCACAGGATGAATAGGTTATTTCTTTCCTTGAAACTAATACTTTCTCCAAATTTGGCATTTCTTTAGAAATTATTACAGACAACGGTCCTGCTTTCATTTATGCTAAGATGACTCAGTTTCTAGCTAAGATGGGAGTCAAAAGTTTTACCTCATCAGCTTATTACCCTCAAGGAAATGGGCAAGTCGAGTCCACTAACAAAAATCTGGTTAGAATTATCAAAAGGCTCATTGAAGATAAGCCTCGTCAATGGCACACACTCCTCACATATGCCCTTTGGGAAGATCGCACTACTACCAAGGTAAGCACAAGTTGCACTCCCTTTCAACTTGTTTATGGTCAAGAAGCTATTCCACTTACCGAGATAGAACTTTCTTCTCTACGACTGATGCTACAGATCGAAGAATTAAATTATTCTAATGTCTCTCAAAGGATAAATGCACTGTTAGCTTTAGAGGAAAAAAGGATGTTTTCCTTGGATAACATAAAGAGAAGACAACAAACCGTAAATAAATATTTCAATAAAAGCGTAAAATCTGTCAGATTTAAGGTAAATGAGAAAGTCTTGCTTTGGGATTCAACCCATGCTGATAGAGGAAGACATTCAAAGTTTCAAAAATTATGGCTGGGTCGTTTTAAAATCGGTTTTGTCCTGGGCGCCAATTCTTATCTTCTAAAGGACTTGGAAGAGCGATTATTTTCCTATAGTACCAACGATTCCCACTTGAAACACTATGTGGAACCAGTTTGAGAGTTAAAACACTACATGAAGGTTACTTCTGTATTATAATTTTCTATTTCACTGCTTTGATTTTGCTTTGCTATTTTTATTTTTCTGCCATTTTTCTTTTATTAATTTATTTTATTTTTAGAAATAAGCTCTGGATCAATTTTGCCACAACGATGCTATTATTTAAGTATTGTTAATCAATAACAATAAGGTTACACAACTGTTATGATATCCCCTTTTTAGACATCACTGAAATTTCTTTCTACTTCCAGTACTATTGTTACATAGACAATTGGATTTTCATCCCTACTTTATGTCTTCCCTTTCTTCCCTCCACCCTGAGATTCAAAAAGAGCACACCATAAGTTTTTCTCCTTTAAACAATAAACGATTTCACTATGACCAATTGAATTTTATGAATACATGAATAAACACCTCATACGTAACACTTTTCATGAGTTATTCCCAAAGTCCTGAATCATTTTTTCCCTTAAATCGCCTCACTTCCCCTGTTGCATAATCATTCTTGTATACAATTCTTTGATCTACGATTCACCTGGTCTGCAAAGCCAAACATTCTGAGTTCTTAATCTATTGAAAACATATTTCCTTGTGGAGTCGCCAATTTGTTGATGCTTAAAAATGCAACGATGAATACTATGCTCGCAAATGATTGCCAAGCTTTATTATATATCTATATTACTAATAAACTAGTAGGTGGGACCCCCTTGTTAGACTTGAGGTGCTATGGTGGATATGCAATGCTCATATTTAGTTTTCTTATGTGATGGTACCAACATAGTCTTCTATAGTTCATTTGTCTCAGATCATGGTTTAAAATGTTATGGTGATATGGATATTTGGTTGATTAAAACATGGCACTGGATGACTTTGATGATGTCTCACAGAATATGTTAAAGTTGCCCTATGGATGGAAGAATTATTATCAGTTTTGGTTTTGATATTGCATTAAATGGTTTAAATGATCTCGATAGAGGATAATAATAGAGCTCTTTTGAATAAAACAACTATACTTAAGTTCTAATGTTATATTATCATGACAAAGGATGGGTGCTCTAGACCCTTGCTACTATGGTTATGCACCTTGTTTGAATTTCATATATGGTTGCACAATGGGTTATGTTCCTAACATGTTGTTATTACCAAGGGGTGGCACACTATGCAAAAGTGACATGGAAATGTATATTTGGTTGATTAATTATTTAGTGCTATGGTGAATCAGCTTGGCTCGTACTTTGAATTGAATGAGGTTGGAAGGGAGAAGTGACATGCATTTACTGCACGTCACTTAAACTCCCCTCGATCCTATCACCCTAGTCATTCTTGCATTTTGGTTTTGGCTCTAGCAGTTGTTGTTGTTATGCCTTGTTCATTCGTAAAGGAGATATAATGTCTTGGTTTTCCTTGCACAAGATTTTTCCAGGTATGGGTTTTCTTACTCTTCCACCCATGATAGTTACTCTGCCCTTTGAATCAATTTTTGGTTCATGTTGCTCACGGTCTATGTGATTCTTAATTTGTTATGATAATTTTGAACTGTGTATTGGTGTTTGCGTCCTTGGTTTCTCATGGTGGTGGTTCTGTAATGTTCGCACTTAAAAAAGAAAATGGTCACACTCTTCTTGATGTGTGTAATCTTAGCATAGAATTGTTGAATAAAATTTATAGTGAAGCCTGCTCGGTCATGGCTTGGGTTTTGGGGTCTAGCCTCTCTATGGAAATTGATTATTATGGTTTTCCAAAGCTCCGAGCTTTGCGAGTACTCGATCTATGGATTGTCGTAACAGGTCTCTATGTTTAAGTTTTCCCATGCCATGTTCGTCTCTGTGACTAATGTACACACGTTTTTTGACCCTGTGGGTTTTAATGTGAGCTAATGACAGATTAAAGTGTTTCTTGCCTGGTCTTCACAAAACCCTAAGTTGTTACCTGCTTGCTTATGACCTCACAATTGCCTGGAAAGCATTGCACAGTCTGAACTTAACGCCACCCAGAAGTTGATGGAAGCATTATGCATGCTTTTGGTCAGGCACTAGTTTTTGCTTGGACGCTCATATTACAATGTTGATTAAAGGGATTGGCTTCATTTTGTTTCCTTTTGGAATTGGTTGTCTGTTATTTTGGAAAGCCTTACAATCGAGAGTATTGTTACATATTATTGTTATGTGGTAAATCGTGATAGGAAATGAGATGTCTGGGCTATTCGAAGACCTAACCCTTTGATTGAACTACCGGTACATACCTTCCACTTTCTATCTTAAACCCTAAATACTATATTGATATCATATTACTCTAGTTCGATGGTTGGTGGGAGAACTGTGCGTGCTTGGTTACTTTGGCACAATTTTGTTGCATTCCTTATTTGGCAATTCTAGAAGAAGTCTGTACCTAATTGTTTATTTGAAGCTTGGGCTCAGAGTATTGAAGGTTATTTGGTTCAAATGTTATGTTGTTTATATAAAAAGACACGTGTGAGAATTGATTTGGGATCGAATAAGAGTTATAACGTCCAGTTTGATTGCCTTGAACAATGTTGAAATAAATGATGGATATAAGTGGTTGTAAACACTGTGCGTGTTCCTGTTTGTTTTAAAGGATTTAATATTTGAGTTAATGTATGATTATGGCTCAAAGACTATTGTGGTTTCTCATATCGATTGCAATGTTGTTCATTATGACTGTCATATAATGATTATATGGATGCAAAGGCTACTGTAATTAAATAATTTTGGGCATACAGATTATATTTTGGAAGCCAACAAACAAATTTGTCAAAGAAAGTAACAATTTAAATTGTTGTTTTGAAAAGGTGAACACTATTAAACTTTGAAGGTCTGAACATAGATATGTTTTGTTTGCATGTTTTGATTTATTTTCAATTGAACAATATCCATATTATTTCCCTGTCATTCTACCACTTTTCACTCATTACATTCCCCTCATAGTCCCAATTTCATTTATTGCATCCATGTTCTGTGAAATGAATTTTAAAAGAAAAAGTTTGTGCAAAAGCGACAAAAGGATAACACAACAAGGATTGATGACTGATATTTTGATACTTTGTGACACAATAAATTGTTTGATTAATTCTTGAACAATATTCCTGTATTAATCCCCTATCATTATACCACTTTTCACTAATTACACTCCCTCCATATGTCCCATGATCCCTATCTCCCCCTGTTCACTTGGCGATTAATAAATGGTTTGTTATGGATGGATTTGCATGTATCTCATGTCAAAGTTTGAGCCAATTTTTGATTCATGTAAGTAGAGTGTCATGTATGGTTTATTAAGAGCTTCATTACCTACGAACTACTGCTACATGATGAGTTTCTTCAGTAGGGGCAGCCATGGTAGAAATAACAAAGGCAGGGGAAATTGGAACATAGGTCCTAGAAGGCCTAGATTTTCCATACATTTTGATGCCTACCCCCAAGAATTGAACCAGTTGTTCCAAACTGGGTTCTTTAACTGGATTGGTCATGGAATAATACACCCTCGACCAGAAAGATCTCCTTTCGAGCCTCAAAACATCCCTGGCATTCTCGTTCCTCCACATGTGTCCTTGCAACCAGAAGTCCCTGCAAATGATGGATGGCAAGAGATTGTCAACCCAACTGTCTCTCACCATCATGGTTGGACCAATATGTCATTGCCTCTCCCACCACCTGTTAATCCTAATGTCCAGATTGCCCGTGCTGATTCACCTGTTTAATCTTTACATGCTAGTAAAAGACTAAAAACTGATGTTCCCCAACTTGTGCAGGATAGAGGAAAAGCAACGACCTCCCCTTCTTCTCCCTCCAATTATTCCTCAAAATCCATGTCTTCCCGCATGCATTTTGAAGGATGATTGTTCCCATGTTATCAACGAGATACAACCCCAAGGGTCAAACAAACCACATACTACTTCTGAGAAATCAAAGGGAAACAACAGTGAAAAAAGAAAAATTGCCTCCCAGAGTGGCAAGTGTAGGGGGGTGTATTTTCCCCATTTCCCTGCACTATCGCTCAATGCTATAGGAGAGACCCATATAGCATATGTCAAAACATATGTCAGTTCAGATATTCCTTCGACTTAAGAGTTCCAGGTTAAAGGTGGTCAGCTACAGATAGGTGCATTTGAGAGAGAGGATGTTAGGTTCATGTGTTATATGCTCTCATCACTGTCACAACATAGCTTTGATGGGAAGCACATTAATTTATCTATGTTGTATTATGTATATAGTTTATTGTGGGAGCCCCGATTGATTAGGTGGGAATTTTTTTTTTTTGAGATAGTTTTGCCGTGCATTAGATCCCCATCACTCTATTTTTTCTGGGATATTATTCTTCCCATTCATGTCTGAGTTATATACACTATTTTTTGAGAGTGTTCATGCCACTTGGAAAACAATACCTCGTTTTCCTGATATTCCTATGTTTGATGAGAGAATGCACATGTGGGGGTAGTTAATTCCCAAGAGGGGTCAGTTCGAGTATCTCATTACTCTAGTGGGAATGATGGTTATTGATTTATTGTCTAGCAAGGACAATAATGTCCTTAATATTGTAGAGTAATCGTATGTGGGGATAGATTGGAGAGGATGTCCAAACATCTGATTTACAACAAGAGCCAACATATGAGAGATGTAATATTATCGTTATGTTTTGATCAATCTATTTGCATATTTTTATATCTTATTAATGCACATGTAATTTATTGTAACATTTTGTTTCAATTATCTTATAATTATTATTTATTTGTTTTGCAGATATTAGCACATATGTTGGGGATGTGCCTCCACAACATAAGGATGAGGTGATAGAGGAGACAAAGGAGTAGAATTTAGTAGTAAAAAGACCCCACATGCCATGTGGGACAAATATGTGAGTCTGACTAAAGGTGGCAGATGAGCTATGCCATGTCATGACTAGACATAGAGTGGTACTTGTACCCCCTAGAGACATATTACGAGTAGAGGAGATCTCTACTACATGGAGGAATTTTTCTCATGACATGATGATGTTGCTATGTCATATTTTTGGTTCGTCAACCTCATCATTAGTTGAGGGCTGGTGCTCATGATCACACTACATCTAGCTCATTAGAAGAGCCATCCACATCCTCTACTACACCACATGGTCCTCCTCCACATGAGTTATCTAAAGCATATACTGATAGTCCATCCACATCTGATCCTCCTCCTCCTCCTCCTATTTCCCCTCCACATGTGTCTAAACCTGTATCCATGTCCGATCCTCCTCCTCCCCATTTTTATCTGCTTGTGTCACCATTCGTCGATCATTGTTTCTCCTATTCTACACATGTCTTCATCCACTGATCCCCCTCTTGCTCCTATTCCTCCACATGTGTCACAAGCTTCTAATGCTTTGGACATTATGATAACATTGGGTACCATTGATGCACATATTCATGATGTTGATATAGAGACACTTGATAGTGCAATTATGTCGACATTTTTTTCTAAGATAGTTGTCCTTGATAGAGGATCTACCTCTGGTAGCAGAGACATTGATGCAATTGACTTTGGTGGTGGATCTAGCTACTAGTGGTACTCATTGAAATTTATACTGATTGTTTTATATTTGATTGGATATTGTTACAAGGAAAATCTCTCTATGGCTAGGGGTAAACCACAACAGATGGAAATAGCTATAGAAATCAACTCTATTCCCAAGTATGCTATATAAACAAATATGCTAGTGAGACACGATAAAAGGCCTACCTCGTCCATAAGTTTGATGAAGCCCACCATTGAGCACTTGACTGAAAGCTATATACCTACAACTAGTCCTCAATAACCAAGAAAAGAAAGCATATGGTGATAAGGAATGATGTTATCACATTCAATAACACAATCCATTACTAAACATGACAAATACACCCATGGAATAATAATTGAAATATTTTCAAGATATCAATTGGACGGGAAAAGAGTATTTCTATTAATATATGATCAATAGAAGTGAAAATTTCACAGACTTCCATGTCGGCACGGTTCGAAACTGAGAAACTAAGTTCCTTCCAGCTGGGCCTCCACCACTTCAATCCTCCACCAAAGACAAGCTCATAAAAGAGAAACAATGGAGTTCTCAATCAATAAGGGAAGATATTGGGGGCTGAACACTGTGTTCAGTCTTAAAGGACAAAGGGATGCAGACTCAATATGAAGTAAATAATTTCTCCAGAGTAACTTTGCTGTCAAAGTTGAATTCTTACTCCTCTTTTAAATAGCTCGGAATTGGCCCATTTATATCCTTCAAATGGAACTTAAGGGTAGAGTCAGAACATTTCCAGTATATGGAAGGCCAAGGATCATAGATCTCCTATTGTGACATGGAAACCCGACACCATTTTTTATTTTTGGGCACAAATCCCGATGTACGCAGGTTGTAGTGGTGCAAACTACGTATACCCATGTTGTATAGTAGGCAAGGTGCATACATGTGGAAAAAATGTATTTTTTAGCTTTGGGAGTTTGCAAAAAGGGATGAAAAGTCTGCATAGGGAAATGGAAAAAGGCCCTTTGTGCAAGATTGCATAGGGTGAGGCAAATCTTTCTATAACAGATGCCCCCAAATGTGTGAGGTCAGAGGAGTATCTGCGATGGCCAAAATACATTATAAAAACCCATAAGTGGAGTGATGGGCAACCAACTGGAAGAACTAGTTGTTCATTACATTCTGCACTGACTTTTCATACATGGCTGCCGATTTGAATTACATTGCAGATCCATGTTAAAATATACCAAAAAACTGTCTGTGGCTATGAATAGGAAAATACAAATGCGGTTACATGCCAAAGGATGTCATATTCATGAACAAGGCCCAATAGAACCAGTCTCAAAATCAATCTGAAGATAACTGTATACAATGGAGTACAAACTGATCTCCCATGATTACTAAAGGCATATAGGTACTGGTCCAATGAAAAGGAAGCAACAAATCAGGAAAGATGCGGCCACATACTGATGTCTTCAAGTCTTCTACACAATCCTCCAAAGGTGCAAGTCTACAT
>ML813444.1:0-14469 GCA_009831015.1 Picea engelmannii | reverse complement strand
CCCCCCCCCCCCATGATGTTCACTCATTTCATGGAGATGAATCCGTTCGCTTTTCATAATGGTATGGAGAACTATGACGCTCAGTCCATGCCTTGGGTCTCTAGTCATTTTTCTGTAGATATGACGAATGTGCCTTCAACCTTTTCCTCCTCTCCCTGGCCCACTTATATGAATCCTAGCATTGGATATAGGGGAACCATGGCCCCGTTGCCTACATCTTCATTTGATATGAGTCATGTCCCTCAAACAACTATCATTGTGGGAGGTTGGAACCTCCCCTCTTACGGATCCAGTCATAGGTATGCTACTTCAGGAGCCAGTACTGAAATGGATGCTTATTCTACTTATTACACCCCATCTGTGTATCCTTCGTCTGCCATGTCAGTTCTTTTGAACACTCTTCCCATGATGGGTCCACATATATCCCTTAGTCTTTCATACGGGGAGAATTGGTTTTACGGTTCGGGCTACCCTCTTCACGAAACCCCTTCACAAGGGGGCAGCATACATCCCCACTTGAATAATATTTATCCTACTTCTGCCTCTTCGCAGACTTCGGTGATGATGCCCGTACAAATCTCTTTGGATCAATTAGGCGGAGGATACTACCTTTACAGACAAGGAAGGGGAGTAAACCAGGACCCTTCCTATCCTGCAATGTTCCAAAGCCAATCTTTCCCTGGACCTTGGTATCAAATGCCACATCTCACTGCTAGTCCAATCACTATCAGTCATACTGGAGCTCCATCACCAACATCTGCCAGTCATGTTGAATATGGGTCGACAACCTCTGCAAATCATGTTCACAACCTACACCCAGTCGCTTCTAGTCATGTTGGGGGCATCACTATAGTCACCACAAGTCATATCAATGTCACATCTCCAACCTATGTACATCATGTAGGAGATGACTCTCCCGCCTCTGCCAGTCACATTGAGAGCATGTCACCAATCGTTGGTAATGACGTTGGGGGCATCGAGAAGCCTAGACGTCTCATACGTAAGCCTAAATTCCTTTGTAGGACTTGTGAAGGAGATCACCTTACTCGTTTATGTCCAGCTATGGGTGGGATACCAGAAGCGTGTTTCTCACCCAAGGGCCCTTTGGGTTCTGAAGCATATGTGGTTTCCCTGCACCTTATTTCTCCTTTGATTGACACAGCAGTCATGCCATTGCAATCCTCTCCTGGACATACCCCCGTTTTCAAGGGTGATGTGTCCCCTATCCCTGTTATCACACGTCCTCTTCAACCAATGGTTGAAGAAGTGGTCATAGCAGTGCAATCTCTGATCAATACAACTCTCCTTTTGGAGGGTGATACATCCTTCAATCATGTTGTCAGCATCCCTGTTAACGCTCCTTCTGAACACGAGATAATTTTTCTCTCCTCGAGTACTCTCCCTAAGATTCATGAGGAATTTCCCTTCGATTGGGATGGTCTTGTGGGGTATCCAATGCCCCCACCTATGTCCTTTCTAGTAAGAGAAATTATCTGATATATCATGGATACAATAACCTCCGCTAGCACTTTATCCTCCTCGACTTGGAGAGATTTAGATTTTCCCAAGATTATGTCAGTTATTCGTAAGATACTAAAATTCCACAGAAGCCCAGCACGAGAGTAGTGGCCTCCCCCGTGACTTTCTGCCTAGAAACTCCCCACCGAGTCTGATTTAAGCTTTTTTCCGACTCGTTTGAAAAAAGAGAAAAGATTGTTGAGTGAACTTGTCTCTTTCACACTCGTAAATTGTATTTGAAAGGACGTCTATTTGGTACAAGTTTATCCCTTTTTCACACCAAGTAGACTAAAGATCATGAAAAAGGACATTTTTTTGTGCTAAGTTGTGATTGCATCTCATGCCCCTGCTTGCATTATTGAGCCTATAGTCGGTTCTCGCTTTGCGTTATAAACTATTTACCTCAGCAGTTTTGCATCTTCAACCAAGCAGAGCCTCGTTTATATCCTTCACAATTTGACACTCTATACCCAAGAGGGAACATTCCCACGAGTGTCCATCTCCCGCATGCATATCCTTGCATTGAGCATAGGTATGTTCCACTACTGGAACTAGTTTTGCTTACTTGCGACACTCATTTCCTCCTTTGTATCATATCATTCATTTGTCTATGAAAAAACAAAAAAAGGCGGGCGGGAATGGAGTATTATATTATATTGGCTGCAATCGTGTCGCCTTTGAATAGAGCACAAAGGTATTGAGTCCATTTGTCATCATAATTTTGGGTTTAGCATGGCCTTAGGAAGCTGAACTCATTACAGAGAGTTTTCTCTATCGACTGGTTACACTTCCAGTCCCTATACAAAATTTCATTGATGCTTCCTGCATCTCATGGTTTCATAATTTAGTCTGTGTTGTCAGAATCTTCCATATGTCTCATGCTTTGGTTCAAAGGAAGTATATCAACCTGTGTCGGCCATTCCTCAAAAATCTTGACTTTACATGTCGGCCATACCCTCAGTTTGTCTCAGATTCACATGATACTATAGTCCTATCACACAACCTAGTCCTACATTCATCATTGTTAGGTAACCTTGAACCTAGCAGTCAATATTTCATCATTGGTCGTTGACTGGGTGGTTTCCCTTGTGTTCGACAGCAAGACATCTATTCACACATTGGGATTCATGCAGTGTCTTGGATTCCATTAGCTTTATTGGTGGTTTCCTCGCCTTTGTCAGCAGTTTTCCTCATTCTTTGTTATTCAAAGGGCCTTTTTCATGTACTTCTTGCACTTGGCACATGTGAAAGATGCACAGGGTCGTTGGTTCATGAACATGTTCTTCGTTTGATTTCCTCCAAATCATGAAGCTCATTCTTTGTACCTCGTGTTGAATGGTGAGATATACCTTAATGCTCTCCTTTCAGCAGGTCTCCTTCCATCGAATTCAACTCATCTATTATGGAAACGGGACCTAGAGTCTTAGGAGTACCTTGAGGCTTGCAGTCATTAGTGGTAGGTTCTCTCACGTTCAACAGTTTGGAATACATCAATGTCTTCTAGTCGATGGATTCTTCAAGTGTTCGACCCTGACTCTTCTATTCACACTTGTAAGAATTTACTCGGTGCCTTGATACCTACCTTCATTATCGGTAGGTTGTCTCGCGTTTGTTAACGGTATACCTCAATGAACGGTAATCAAATGATGTCTCATTGTGTTCAACATCAACTCCTTTATTCACATGATGTAGACTTGCACCTTTGGAGGATTGTGTAGAAGACTTGAAGACATCAGTATGTGGCCGCATCTTTCCTGATTTGTTGCTTCCTTTTCATTGGACCAGTACCTATATGCCTTTAGTAATCATGGGAGATCAGTTTGTACTCCATTGTATACAGTTATCTTCAGATTGATTTTGAGACTGGTTCTATTGGGCCTTGTTCATGAATATGACATCCTTTGGCATGTAACCGCATTTGTATTTTCCTATTCATAGCCACAGACAGTTTTTTGGTATATTTTAACATGGATCTGCAATGTAATTCAAATCGGCAGCCATGTATGAAAAGTCAGTGCAGAATGTAATGAACAACTAGTTCTTCCAGTTGGTTGCCCATCACTCCAC
The DNA here is from genome assembly GCA_009831015.1 of Picea engelmannii. Taxonomy (NCBI): domain Eukaryota; kingdom Viridiplantae; phylum Streptophyta; class Pinopsida; order Pinales; family Pinaceae; genus Picea; species Picea engelmannii. The sequence goes on along the minus strand of ML813444.1, from coordinate 10,884 downwards.
TTATGGGTTTTTATAATGTATTTTGGCCATCGCAGATACTCCTCTGACCTCACACATTTGGGGGCATCTGTTATAGAAAGATTTGCCTCACCCTATGCAATCTTGCACAAAGGGCCTTTTTCCATTTCCCTATGCAGACTTTTCATCCCTTTTTGCAAACTCCCAAAGCTAAAAAATACATTTTTTCCACATGTATGCACCTTGCCTACTATACAACATGGGTATACGTAGTTTGCACCACTACAACCTGCGTACATCGGGATTTGTGCCCAAAAATAAAAAATGGTGTCGGGTTTCCATGTCACAATAGGAGATCTATGATCCTTGGCCTTCCATATACTGGAAATGTTCTGACTCTACCCTTAAGTTCCATTTGAAGGATATAAATGGGCCAATTCCGAGCTATTTAAAAGAGGAGTAAGAATTCAACTTTGACAGCAAAGTTACTCTGGAGAAATTATTTACTTCATATTGAGTCTGCATCCCTTTGTCCTTTAAGACTGAACACAGTGTTCAGCCCCCAATATCTTCCCTTATTGATTGAGAACTCCATTGTTTCTCTTTTATGAGCTTGTCTTTGGTGGAGGATTGAAGTGGTGGAGGCCCAGCTGGAAGGAACTTAGTTTCTCAGTTTCGAACCGTGCCGACATGGAAGTCTGTGAAATTTTCACTTCTATTGATCATATATTAATAGAAATACTCTTTTCCCGTCCAATTGATATCTTGAAAATATTTCAATTATTATTCCATGGGTGTATTTGTCATGTTTAGTAATGGATTGTGTTATTGAATGTGATAACATCATTCCTTATCACCATATGCTTTCTTTTCTTGGTTATTGAGGACTAGTTGTAGGTATATAGCTTTCAGTCAAGTGCTCAATGGTGGGCTTCATCAAACTTATGGACGAGGTAGGCCTTTTATCGTGTCTCACTAGCATATTTGTTTATATAGCATACTTGGGAATAGAGTTGATTTCTATAGCTATTTCCATCTGTTGTGGTTTACCCCTAGCCATAGAGAGATTTTCCTTGTAACAATATCCAATCAAATATAAAACAATCAGTATAAATTTCAATGAGTACCACTAGTAGCTAGATCCACCACCAAAGTCAATTGCATCAATGTCTCTGCTACCAGAGGTAGATCCTCTATCAAGGACAACTATCTTAGAAAAAAATGTCGACATAATTGCACTATCAAGTGTCTCTATATCAACATCATGAATATGTGCATCAATGGTACCCAATGTTATCATAATGTCCAAAGCATTAGAAGCTTGTGACACATGTGGAGGAATAGGAGCAAGAGGGGGATCAGTGGATGAAGACATGTGTAGAATAGGAGAAACAATGATCGACGAATGGTGACACAAGCAGATAAAAATGGGGAGGAGGAGGATCGGACATGGATACAGGTTTAGACACATGTGGAGGGGAAATAGGAGGAGGAGGAGGAGGATCAGATGTGGATGGACTATCAGTATATGCTTTAGATAACTCATGTGGAGGAGGACCATGTGGTGTAGTAGAGGATGTGGATGGCTCTTCTAATGAGCTAGATGTAGTGTGATCATGAGCACCAGCCCTCAACTAATGATGAGGTTGACGAACCAAAAATATGACATAGCAACATCATCATGTCATGAGAAAAATTCCTCCATGTAGTAGAGATCTCCTCTACTCGTAATATGTCTCTAGGGGGTACAAGTACCACTCTATGTCTAGTCATGACATGGCATAGCTCATCTGCCACCTTTAGTCAGACTCACATATTTGTCCCACATGGCATGTGGGGTCTTTTTACTACTAAATTCTACTCCTTTGTCTCCTCTATCACCTCATCCTTATGTTGTGGAGGCACATCCCCAACATATGTGCTAATATCTGCAAAACAAATAAATAATAATTATAAGATAATTGAAACAAAATGTTACAATAAATTACATGTGCATTAATAAGATATAAAAATATGCAAATAGATTGATCAAAACATAACGATAATATTACATCTCTCATATGTTGGCTCTTGTTGTAAATCAGATGTTTGGACATCCTCTCCAATCTATCCCCACATACGATTACTCTACAATATTAAGGACATTATTGTCCTTGCTAGACAATAAATCAATAACCATCATTCCCACTAGAGTAATGAGATACTCGAACTGACCCCTCTTGGGAATTAACTACCCCCACATGTGCATTCTCTCATCAAACATAGGAATATCAGGAAAACGAGGTATTGTTTTCCAAGTGGCATGAACACTCTCAAAAAATAGTGTATATAACTCAGACATGAATGGGAAGAATAATATCCCAGAAAAAATAGAGTGATGGGGATCTAATGCACGGCAAAACTATCTCAAAAAAAAAAAATTCCCACCTAATCAATCGGGGCTCCCACAATAAACTATATACATAATACAACATAGATAAATTAATGTGCTTCCCATCAAAGCTATGTTGTGACAGTGATGAGAGCATATAACACATGAACCTAACATCCTCTCTCTCAAATGCACCTATCTGTAGCTGACCACCTTTAACCTGGAACTCTTAAGTCGAAGGAATATCTGAACTGACATATGTTTTGACATATGCTATATGGGTCTCTCCTATAGCATTGAGCGATAGTGCAGGGAAATGGGGAAAATACACCCCCCTACACTTGCCACTCTGGGAGGCAATTTTTCTTTTTTCACTGTTGTTTCCCTTTGATTTCTCAGAAGTAGTATGTGGTTTGTTTGACCCTTGGGGTTGTATCTCGTTGATAACATGGGAACAATCATCCTTCAAAATGCATGCGGGAAGACATGGATTTTGAGGAATAATTGGAGGGAGAAGAAGGGGAGGTCGTTGCTTTTCCTCTATCCTGCACAAGTTGGGGAACATCAGTTTTTAGTCTTTTACTAGCATGTAAAGATTAAACAGGTGAATCAGCACGGGCAATCTGGACATTAGGATTAACAGGTGGTGGGAGAGGCAATGACATATTGGTCCAACCATGATGGTGAGAGACAGTTGGGTTGACAATCTCTTGCCATCCATCATTTGCAGGGACTTCTGGTTGCAAGGACACATGTGGAGGAACGAGAATGCCAGGGATGTTTTGAGGCTCGAAAGGAGATCTTTCTGGTCGAGGGTGTATTATTCCATGACCAATCCAGTTAAAGAACCCAGTTTGGAACAACTGGTTCAATTCTTGGGGGTAGGCATCAAAATGTATGGAAAATCTAGGCCTTCTAGGACCTATGTTCCAATTTCCCCTGCCTTTGTTATTTCTACCATGGCTGCCCCTACTGAAGAAACTCATCATGTAGCAGTAGTTCGTAGGTAATGAAGCTCTTAATAAACCATACATGACACTCTACTTACATGAATCAAAAATTGGCTCAAACTTTGACATGAGATACATGCAAATCCATCCATAACAAACCATTTATTAATCGCCAAGTGAACAGGGGGAGATAGGGATCATGGGACATATGGAGGGAGTGTAATTAGTGAAAAGTGGTATAATGATAGGGGATTAATACAGGAATATTGTTCAAGAATTAATCAAACAATTTATTGTGTCACAAAGTATCAAAATATCAGTCATCAATCCTTGTTGTGTTATCCTTTTGTCGCTTTTGCACAAACTTTTTCTTTTAAAATTCATTTCACAGAACATGGATGCAATAAATGAAATTGGGACTATGAGGGGAATGTAATGAGTGAAAAGTGGTAGAATGACAGGGAAATAATATGGATATTGTTCAATTGAAAATAAATCAAAACATGCAAACAAAACATATCTATGTTCAGACCTTCAAAGTTTAATAGTGTTCACCTTTTCAAAACAACAATTTAAATTGTTACTTTCTTTGACAAATTTGTTTGTTGGCTTCCAAAATATAATCTGTATGCCCAAAATTATTTAATTACAGTAGCCTTTGCATCCATATAATCATTATATGACAGTCATAATGAACAACATTGCAATCGATATGAGAAACCACAATAGTCTTTGAGCCATAATCATACATTAACTCAAATATTAAATCCTTTAAAACAAACAGGAACACGCACAGTGTTTACAACCACTTATATCCATCATTTATTTCAACATTGTTCAAGGCAATCAAACTGGACGTTATAACTCTTATTCGATCCCAAATCAATTCTCACACGTGTCTTTTTATATAAACAACATAACATTTGAACCAAATAACCTTCAATACTCTGAGCCCAAGCTTCAAATAAACAATTAGGTACAGACTTCTTCTAGAATTGCCAAATAAGGAATGCAACAAAATTGTGCCAAAGTAACCAAGCACGCACAGTTCTCCCACCAACCATCGAACTAGAGTAATATGATATCAATATAGTATTTAGGGTTTAAGATAGAAAGTGGAAGGTATGTACCGGTAGTTCAATCAAAGGGTTAGGTCTTCGAATAGCCCAGACATCTCATTTCCTATCACGATTTACCACATAACAATAATATGTAACAATACTCTCGATTGTAAGGCTTTCCAAAATAACAGACAACCAATTCCAAAAGGAAACAAAATGAAGCCAATCCCTTTAATCAACATTGTAATATGAGCGTCCAAGCAAAAACTAGTGCCTGACCAAAAGCATGCATAATGCTTCCATCAACTTCTGGGTGGCGTTAAGTTCAGACTGTGCAATGCTTTCCAGGCAATTGTGAGGTCATAAGCAAGCAGGTAACAACTTAGGGTTTTGTGAAGACCAGGCAAGAAACACTTTAATCTGTCATTAGCTCACATTAAAACCCACAGGGTCAAAAAACGTGTGTACATTAGTCACAGAGACGAACATGGCATGGGAAAACTTAAACATAGAGACCTGTTACGACAATCCATAGATCGAGTACTCGCAAAGCTCGGAGCTTTGGAAAACCATAATAATCAATTTCCATAGAGAGGCTAGACCCCAAAACCCAAGCCATGACCGAGCAGGCTTCACTATAAATTTTATTCAACAATTCTATGCTAAGATTACACACATCAAGAAGAGTGTGACCATTTTCTTTTTTAAGTGCGAACATTACAGAACCACCACCATGAGAAACCAAGGACGCAAACACCAATACACAGTTCAAAATTATCATAACAAATTAAGAATCACATAGACCGTGAGCAACATGAACCAAAAATTGATTCAAAGGGCAGAGTAACTATCATGGGTGGAAGAGTAAGAAAACCCATACCTGGAAAAATCTTGTGCAAGGAAAACCAAGACATTATATCTCCTTTACGAATGAACAAGGCATAACAACAACAACTGCTAGAGCCAAAACCAAAATGCAAGAATGACTAGGGTGATAGGATCGAGGGGAGTTTAAGTGACGTGCAGTAAATGCATGTCACTTCTCCCTTCCAACCTCATTCAATTCAAAGTACGAGCCAAGCTGATTCACCATAGCACTAAATAATTAATCAACCAAATATACATTTCCATGTCACTTTTGCATAGTGTGCCACCCCTTGGTAATAACAACATGTTAGGAACATAACCCATTGTGCAACCATATATGAAATTCAAACAAGGTGCATAACCATAGTAGCAAGGGTCTAGAGCACCCATCCTTTGTCATGATAATATAACATTAGAACTTAAGTATAGTTGTTTTATTCAAAAGAGCTCTATTATTATCCTCTATCGAGATCATTTAAACCATTTAATGCAATATCAAAACCAAAACTGATAATAATTCTTCCATCCATAGGGCAACTTTAACATATTCTGTGAGACATCATCAAAGTCATCCAGTGCCATGTTTTAATCAACCAAATATCCATATCACCATAACATTTTAAACCATGATCTGAGACAAATGAACTATAGAAGACTATGTTGGTACCATCACATAAGAAAACTAAATATGAGCATTGCATATCCACCATAGCACCTCAAGTCTAACAAGGGGGTCCCACCTACTAGTTTATTAGTAATATAGATATATAATAAAGCTTGGCAATCATTTGCGAGCATAGTATTCATCGTTGCATTTTTAAGCATCAACAAATTGGCGACTCCACAAGGAAATATGTTTTCAATAGATTAAGAACTCAGAATGTTTGGCTTTGCAGACCAGGTGAATCGTAGATCAAAGAATTGTATACAAGAATGATTATGCAACAGGGGAAGTGAGGCGATTTAAGGGAAAAAATGATTCAGGACTTTGGGAATAACTCATGAAAAGTGTTACGTATGAGGTGTTTATTCATGTATTCATAAAATTCAATTGGTCATAGTGAAATCGTTTATTGTTTAAAGGAGAAAAACTTATGGTGTGCTCTTTTTGAATCTCAGGGTGGAGGGAAGAAAGGGAAGACATAAAGTAGGGATGAAAATCCAATTGTCTATGTAACAATAGTACTGGAAGTAGAAAGAAATTTCAGTGATGTCTAAAAAGGGGATATCATAACAGTTGTGTAACCTTATTGTTATTGATTAACAATACTTAAATAATAGCATCGTTGTGGCAAAATTGATCCAGAGCTTATTTCTAAAAATAAAATAAATTAATAAAAGAAAAATGGCAGAAAAATAAAAATAGCAAAGCAAAATCAAAGCAGTGAAATAGAAAATTATAATACAGAAGTAACCTTCATGTAGTGTTTTAACTCTCAAACTGGTTCCACATAGTGTTTCAAGTGGGAATCGTTGGTACTATAGGAAAATAATCGCTCTTCCAAGTCCTTTAGAAGATAAGAATTGGCGCCCAGGACAAAACCGATTTTAAAACGACCCAGCCATAATTTTTGAAACTTTGAATGTCTTCCTCTATCAGCATGGGTTGAATCCCAAAGCAAGACTTTCTCATTTACCTTAAATCTGACAGATTTTACGCTTTTATTGAAATATTTATTTACGGTTTGTTGTCTTCTCTTTATGTTATCCAAGGAAAACATCCTTTTTTCCTCTAAAGCTAACAGTGCATTTATCCTTTGAGAGACATTAGAATAATTTAATTCTTCGATCTGTAGCATCAGTCGTAGAGAAGAAAGTTCTATCTCGGTAAGTGGAATAGCTTCTTGACCATAAACAAGTTGAAAGGGAGTGCAACTTGTGCTTACCTTGGTAGTAGTGCGATCTTCCCAAAGGGCATATGTGAGGAGTGTGTGCCATTGACGAGGCTTATCTTCAATGAGCCTTTTGATAATTCTAACCAGATTTTTGTTAGTGGACTCGACTTGCCCATTTCCTTGAGGGTAATAAGCTGATGAGGTAAAACTTTTGACTCCCATCTTAGCTAGAAACTGAGTCATCTTAGCATAAATGAAAGCAGGACCGTTGTCTGTAATAATTTCTAAAGAAATGCCAAATTTGGAGAAAGTATTAGTTTCAAGGAAAGAAATAACCTATTCATCCTGTGAATGTTTAAGTGGGACAACTTTAGTCCATTTCGTAAAATAATTTGTGGTTGTCAGGATAAAAACTTTCCCTACTAAAGATGGAGGATTAATAGGACCGATAAAGTCCAAACCCCATTTCAAAAAATAAAAATCGGGGAGGACCTGATGCAGAGGCATGCCAGAAAGACGTTCGTTCCCAATGAATTTTTGGCACTTGTCACAAGATTTTGAAAAGTTATAAGAATCTCAAAAAACTGAAGGCCAGTAATACACTTTCCTAATGATCTTAAAAGTAGTGTTTTAGCAGAAAAGTGGCCACCCACATGAATAACAGAATATGAAGATCCATGGGTTTCTTGTAACAGTTTTTATGCTTCCTCATTATTCACACACTGAAGTAATATACCATCAGTAGATCTCCTAAATAAGAAGTCTCCTAAAATCACATATCTAGAAGATTAAAGACAGAGCCTTCTCCTTTGATGAGTATCTAAGCTATCTGGACATCTCTAATTTTGTAAGTAATACACCATATTTTTATACCAGGTATGTTCATCTATAGGAAGGATTTGACTATCAATGTAAATTAGTGTTGAAAGAGGATTATCTAGTTCGTCAATTTATTCACTTGCTTCAGCATGTTGAGCCAAGTGAAGGGCTAAGTCTCATCCCTTAATTGTTTTTGAAGTCATGATGGTTAAATCATGCTCTTGGATCTTGGAAATCCAATGTGAAAGCTTCCCTGAAAGAGAAGTCTGTGAAAGAAAAAACTTGACAACAAGAAAATGGACTTTTACCAGTGTTTGCTTGCCTAAGATAAAGTGGAGAAATTTTTCCACGGCTTTAACAAAAGAAAAAGCATGTTTTTCGATATAAGAATATTTGAATTCATCATCTAATAATATTTGACTCATGTAAGCTACTGGTTTTTCGTTATTCTAGTCATCACATTGTACAAGAATAGCATAAACTGCTTCTTCTGTGGCATTAGTGTATATAATAAAATCTTTCTCAAAATCTGGCTTTGCCAAAACCAGTGCGGAATTTATTGTCTTCTTAATCCTCACGAAATCATTCTCGATGTCATCAATCCAAGAAAAGGAGTGATCTTGCTTGAGAAGATTTTGAATTGGTTTGACCATTACAGCAAAATCAGGAACAAATCTATGGACAAAGTTGATAATGCCCATAAAGGCTTGAACCTCCTTTTTGGAAGTGGGAGCAGGAAGGTTTAGAATAGCAGTGATCCTTTCGAGATCTATGCTTATTCCCGAATTAGAAACAATATGCCAAAGGAGATTTCCCTTGGTAATGTCAAAAATAGACTTAGAAGGATTTAAATAAATGTCGAACTTTTTGCATCGCATGAGAACTGTTCTAAGATGACCAAAATGATCCAATTAGTTCTTTGAATATACAGTCAAGTCATCAAGATAAATCTGAATAATCTAACTGATCACATCATCAAAAGCTATTTGCATGGCTCTTTGGAAGGTGCCACCTGCATTAGATAAACCAAAAGGCATGCGTTCATAAGCGAATGTGCCCCAACATGTAGTGAAAGTGGTTTTGTATTTTTCAGTCTGTTTTACCTTGATTTTATTATAACCAAAATAACCATCAAGTAAGGACATCATTTGTGACCCTGCAACTTACTACAAAATAATTTCCATATTAGGGAGAGGAAAATGGTCTTTTATTCTCATTTTGTTCAATGCACAGAAATCAACGCACAGTCGGGTCTGACCGGTTGTTTTTCGAACGGGAACCAAATTGGAAACCCACTCGAAATACTTAACAGGAAAAATCATCCCAGCTTTCAAGAGTTTTTCCAACTCCTTCCTAATAGTAGCTTCAAGTGCGGGGTTAATGGGTCTTTGTTTTTGCCTAACTTGTTTTATACCCTCCTTGATACAAATGGCATGTTGTATCAAAGAAGGATCAAAACCATGAAGATCCTCATAAGACCAAGCAAAAACATCTTAAAATTCATGAAGTAACTCAATGAATTTCAACTTTTCTTCATTGGTGCACTAGGCACCTATCTTAACATTCTTTGGGGAATCGGGTGTTCCAATGTTCAAGAAAATGGTTTCACCCACTTTCCTTTTTTACTCCTCTTCTTTATGATTTTCTTTGTTTCCTACATCACTTGATGAAAATGAAATTTCTAGAGGAGTCAAGCCCTTCGGAATTTTGTTATTTTCCATGGATATAATCTCTTTGGGCTTATATGGTTCATTTTGTATGAAAGCACGGATTTTTTCATCACTAGGGAAGACCTGTCATGACTCTACATTGTCATGGATATGAGGATGATATAAAGATTGAAAAGTACAATCAAGTCTCTGTGGCAGAAGTTGCCGAGTAGGAGAGGCTGCAAAAAAAACTAACCTATCAGCGATTGAATTCAATTCCCTTTTAACATGAGTGATGTTAAATGATAATAAGTTCAAGATAAGCATCCAAACATCTTAGGTGTAGCGTTTCATTAACTTGTTGCTAGGAGAATATATTTTACGTACAAGGTTCACAACAAGCTCAGAGTCCCCAAAAACTATAAGGTGTCCACAACCTAAATTATAAGAATTTTCAAGGCCTAGCAATAATGCTTCAAATTCGGTGATGTTATTTGTGAAAGCAAATTCTAACCTATAGGAAAAGTTGTGAATTTTATCTACAGGTGAGTACAAGATAATTCCGACTCCATTAACTTTGTTAGAGCATGAGCCATCAAAGTGCATGTGCCACATACCATCCTCTAAATCAATTTGTTCCATGGTAGTGTCGTCCTCATCCGCAAAGATGGAGTACACCCCTAAATCCTCCTCGACATAGTTTACATTAGGTTGCGGAATTCTTTCTATGTAATGTGAGATTCTTCCTTCCCTTAGGACTATGATATTATTTACATTCCGAGGAATGGATAAGTGTGTCCCGTCAAGTGAAATATATACACCTATCAAGTCTTGGCAGTCTCTTCCTAAAATGATAGAATAATTACTTATCGGCATGTCAATTACTTGGATATTAAGGGTTGTCCTGATTTCATGATGTGCGCACATAACCAAAGTCACATATTTTATTTCGCCTATAGTCGATTGTTGTAGACTATTATATGAGAGCGTTCTTCTAGAATTTTCATTGGTACAAGACAAGCCTATCTCTTCCAACATAATTTTTGACATTATGCTTGGGCCCGAACCGCCGTCGATTAAGCAACAATGGGATTTTTTGTCCATAATATTTACAGAAATGAAAAATGGGGAATTTTTTATAGGGTGTCTAAAATTATTTACACCTACTTTATCTACAATAGAATTCTCTTTTTTTACCTCTTCAAAGAGATTGGCTATGGTGGAAGCTTTTCCTCCCATGAAATTTTTTAGATGCTTTTGTTGCTCAGGGATGACAACCATGACCAGAAGAGTAGCATCGGCCTTGATATTAGCCAATTGGTTGAGAATGTTATATTTGGAAGAGGTAAGAGGGGAGGGAATTCCTTTGTTGTC
>ML813443.1:339445-377509 GCA_009831015.1 Picea engelmannii | reverse complement strand
CGATCTTCTCATTGTGGGGGAACATCATCATTTGAAACACAGAAGAGGCCACCGCCTACATAGCGTACATGTAGCTACATCCGAACAAGATATTGTAATCAAGTGGGACATCGATAACTTCAATGTCGATGAGGATAGTTTTTTCCCCGAGTTTGATGGGGACATTTTGGAAGAGCCCTTCAGGGGAAGAGGGTCGACCATCATAATATCGTAGGGTGATGATAGATGGTACTAACTCAGGGGAGCCGAGTTTCTTCCATACTACTTTAGGCATGATACATGTGGATACACCTTCATCAATGATACATCGATGTACTGTGATGTTTCAGATCTTAATTGGTATCTGGAAAGCTACTAGGGTGGGGAGGCGTGGTTCTTCGCTATCTAGATCAAAGGTGATGAGTCTAGTATCAACTGGGTCGACTGCCCCCAAGGAGGAAAGAAAGGATTTTTACTGAGTTGGACAGGTTTGGAGGACCTCCAATATAGACATGGTGTAGGATACTGGGCTAAGTCGTCGACCAAACTGTAGTTATGGGTTGCCCTAGCATGAGGGTTATTCACATTCCATCGTAATGGAATGCGAGGAATGTGAATGTTTGGTTCAGTGTTAGGGCGTGGAATCATCAAGGGTTGTCTGAGTGTAACTGGAGATGCTTCCAAAGTGGTTGGGGTAGATTCAGGGGGAACGCCATATTGGTGACCGCGTGTTTGCAAAATAATTTCTTCTTTGCTGGTAAGGAGGATGTTGTGATCGACTGGATTTCCAGGTTGAATGGGACCTAGGTTTTGATACTACCCCATTTGGGGTGGAGCAGGGTGTACCTCATGTTGGGCATTCATCACACCCTGGTGTGGAATGGGGTTTTTCAAAATGACCGGAGGTGGTTGTTGCAAATACTGTTCTGGGGCTTGCGGAGGGGCAGGCAATGCTGGAGGGTGTTGCGTGTTCATGGACTCTTTCATCTATTTGAAGTCAGAAATTTGAGGGCAATAGTGTGTATAGTGTCCATACTCACCAGAGAGAGCACAAGGGAAGTTAGTCTAAAGATTGTTTTTGTTCTTCCCTTGTCGTTTGTTATTATTTTCCCCTTAAGGGTTCTGGTTGCCTTGATTTTGGTTTCCCCCAGTGGGATGGGTTTATTTCCTCTTGTTCCCAGGTTATTATTGTTTCAAATTTTCCCTTTCTTATTGGAATTATTTGGCTAATGGCTAGGATTTTTCATATTCAACTGTTCAAAAGTATGAAGTTGTTGGACAAGAGAGTGTTGAACAAAATTAACGTCAGCATGTGGGTTTCTTTGTGGAGGAGCAATTGGGTGTGGAGGACCGGGAAACGAAAAATATGGATTTTTTTGTGGCAACGATCCATAGGGCACATAGGAAGGTGAAGCACTTTCACTAGTTCCCAGGCTATATGCTGAGGTAGAGGTGAACCTGAACTTGGTTGAGAGGTCGGACGCATCATGGGTACTGGTGAGGGCCCACTCATGGGTGGGGGGGAGAAACAGGATATGGTTGTTGGTAAAGGGGTGGAGGGTAATAAGATGGCCCTCCATATGGTTGTGGATATTGAGGTGCACCATAAATAAGTGGCGGTTGGTTGTAAGGTTGTTGGTGCGTCATGGAACCAATCAACCCATCTGCAACGTGGGACATTCCAGGTTTTTCCTGGACAAATGGTGTGGGTCTAGGTGCATGAGGAAATACTATGTATAAGTAACCTGATTAAGCATAGATGAGGTCAAACTATTGAGACTTGTTGATGGCCTCCTCCTCTATCTGAGGGAAGGTGGATGCTACACCCTTGGCAATAACAGAGACAAGTGATTTGAGAAACCAATCAAGACATTGTTCTTTGGTGGTTTCCGCTTTACACAAACTACGACGCTGACACCATTCATGGATGTGATCGACTATATGGATAGAAGTGGTTTGTTTGAAATATGAGAGCAGTTATAAGCCAATATCATGGTGAAATGGTAGTTGGAAAAATGACAAAAATGTTTTAGTCAATGATTCAAAGGTCGCATGGGACTTTGATTTTTCGTCCACATACCATTTGGCTGAGGAACTAGTGAGAGTGTGTTGAAACAACATTAAGTGGATAGAATAATCCATGTGTTGTTTGAGGAGCACCATAAGTGGAAGGTCATAACATGGTTGGTGGGATCATCTTCTGGTTTTCCTTCAAACTTTGGAATATTTGAAGGTAGTTTGGTAGGCATATTGGGCCAAGTGGGATCATTCGTGAGTTTGGTTAAATAAAGAATGTTAAGGGATGCCAAGTATGGCATGGGGAGATTTAGTAGAGGATTATTTCCAACCATCTTGTGAGTAGGTGGTGGACCTGTCCCTTGAGAGGGATTTGGTGGGGTTGTACTTCTCCCTTGAGAAGAAGTGCCCCCCCCCCCACCACCCCCGCCTCCTTGTGAAGGAGAACTAGTGGATGGATGGCCTTGGGAATTGGACCTAATCAAGGTGGAACCAAGTAAAGTTGATCCCAAAATAGTAGTGCTCATGGGGGTGTGATAAGGTTGAGCCGGTAAGTTGGCAAGACTAGGGACTCCTCCTAGAATAGGAGGAAGATTTTGCAAGCATCTGGAATGACAGGGATTTTGTGGGTCCCCTATGGTTTCCGACTAGCAAAGTGAATGTGCACAAATGGTGATAAGATAAATAAATGAACAAGAGATTTGTATAATTTGGACCTTCACAAGAGAGAACAACTCACAATTGCTTGTAACACCCATCTAGGATGTTAGGCAATTAATCACTCATTAAATACATATGCATTAACAACTTTGATTTAACATAATTTCATTGATTTTCATTTCCACAACTCTTTTACATTTACTCAATGATAACTGTAAATAACATGATGAATTAAGTAATATGTTAACTCTAAGATTTAAAACTTAAAATAGAAGTACAACAAAATACCAATGAAAACACCTCCTCCATGGTCTGTTGAAGCTCATCAATTAAATGTAGCTTTGCAAATAGTAGGAAGATGCTTCCAACCATTATTTTCCTGCTTGCCCAGAGTGAAACAACGGAATCCTCCCAGCCAACTAGGAGCCTCTCTGGCTTCCTAGTTCCAAGAAACCTTTCAGTTTCTTGGCCCTCCATGCCCGTGACTCCAAGAACAACAAAGCACAAATGCTCAAAGAAAACCATCATAAGAAATATATATTCAAAAGATTTCACAACCTCTTATCATGCTCAAACCTCATTTCTCTCTTCCTCACTACTTCTCCCTATTTATCAAGTTTTCATACACCCTTCCCCAAGTCTCCTCAACCACCCTCATTATTATCCATCAACCTCCCTTATCTAGATTTTTGGGAAAAGATTAAAATAAAACTAAAATATAAATTACTTGCATTAAACAACAATAAATAAAACGCAAAGTCTTTCTTCTCATGCTAGCTAATAAATGCAATTTGACAATTTTCCCCAAAATGTACATGACAACCCACCATGATCATTTAATTCATCATACCAACCATCAATCAAAGTCAAGAAGGTATTTAATGCTTCTAGATATTTTGGATGCAATATAATTTACATAATCAATAAAAATTCAATTAAATAGTTAGTAATCTACTTAAATAATTAATAGATTAATTAATTGTACTAGTGTACATGTGTAGGGTATGTGTGCATAGCTAGCGGACACATATCTCATGCATGTATTAACGATAAACAACCATTGCCTCTAGTGCATAGTTCATATATGATCACACCAAGACATGTAGGAAAACAGATCAAGTAATGGATCATTTAATAATCTTAATGAACAAAATTACACCTATTCATCAATGACTCATTATCACACTTAAAATATCAACATAAAATCAAAAGAGGGATTTAAACATGTAGGAACCAAGTGAGTAAACAATAGTGGCATCTCTAATCTCGAATCAGTATTCTCAACTAACATCAAAGCATCCTTCCTTCCTAACCTACTTCCATCTTCCATCCTATCCTTTCCTCTGTTGGACTAAGCTGGAGCATCGACTATATTGACCTAACTCCAGATAGAACCTGTAAGCGGAAGTTTCATACATCTCTACCAAGCTTCCCCAAAAGGAAACTAGCAGTCTCCATCACACATTTACGGGAGCATGACTTCACACAACTCTCCCAAGACTCTAGGTTTCAGAGGATAAACAGTGGGAAGTACCTCCACCCCTCCTTATAGAACTAGGGTAAACACCCTACATCATGCCCTATTGTGAAACTATTGTTGTTAGAGTCACGTCATCAAACAACACTCTGGGAAAGTTGTGTGTCCTATCAAAAACATACTTACCACAAATCATAGCAATATTTTGAATCATAAATTAAATAATAATTATAACTTAAAGCATACGTTATCTTCTTGATGTCTACGACATCCATGTTACTCATCACTGTAGTCATTTGGCTATTACATAGCTCATCAACCTGTAGGTTAGTTCTCTAATGACTCATATCCATGTACATACATCATAATTCATATAAGAATCCATGTATGTATTAATGTTCAATGAAGAAATGTAAGTTTACATGTTTAACCAAATCTCATAACGATCAACATCATGAACATATAACGATGAAAATAATATTAGACCATACATAATTAGGTCTAGATGTACATATCTCAAATACTTATCCCAATCTAATTGAGCCCAAACAAATGTTAGTAATTAAATTACTAAGATGAGTAAAAAATAATGTTCTAACTACCTAAGGCTAAGATATGGGGTGTTACATTGCAGGTAATCAAATGAGCACCATACATAAATCAATTGTAAATAAGAAAACATGTGGATAGGAAGATTTTGTCCGCGTGGGGGAACAAGTAAAAACAAATGCTCGTGTCATAAAAGACGTATCGTCCTTCCTCTCCAAATAGCATCGGGCCTTCCAAAATCACTCAACAGTGGGGTCTGAAGCCACCGAAAGAGGAACTAGTGAACAATGAAATAATAAGTTATAATGAGGGGTAGAGGGTGCATATCTCGAAAGAGATGGTGATATTTCCCAATAGCCACACAAAATCTGATCAAGGTGCGATTGCAGTCCACAATCGCCACCTGGGTAGATGTCCTAAATTTTGGTCATTAGGTACCTCGGTCAAAGTGCGACATTTAGATTTTTGGCCTTAGAAATGGGTCACGGGTTGGATCCCTTCCAAGATTTGGATGACTCAAGGGGGGATGCGCAGAACAACCAAACCTCGACCTTCAACCCTTCACGGGTATCTCCCTGCCTTATGGTGTAGGAACACTTGACTTGGAGGATTTGAAAGTTCCCTATTTGTCAACTTCTAATGTTTGAAAATGTGAGAACGAGATAACGGGGGGTTATTTGGATGCCTACCCCTGAGATCCTACCTAGGCTAAAACATTTCTTTTGGCACCTCCTATGAAGGAAAACTTAGTGAGTTTTTAGAAAAAAAATTAGATGTGGTGGGCTGAGAGATTGGGGGTGTGAACCAATCTCGTTTGAATTAATGGGTGTGGATAATTTCCAAAGAAGTAGTGGGACGTTTTGAAATTCCTTTAGAGAAAACCTTCTTCAACCTCCACAGTTCAAAATGGAAATTATGTGTTTGGGGAGTGAATTTGTGTGTGAGAAAGTGAAAAAAAGTGTTCCAAGTTTTTAATAAGTTAGGTGTGAGATTGCAACATGTGGAATTCGTGTGGTTCTTACAAATCTTTGTTACCTAGCTTACTAACTGTCATTGGTACAACCTTGCGTAATTTTTAAAATCCCTAAAGAACTAGCATGTGTTCATATGGGTCCTTACAAATCCTTTAAACTCCCTAAATGTTGTTTACACTAAGAAATCTTGAAAACTATCCTAGATTGCAAGCATGTGTGCATGTATGGGCCCGTTGTTTTGATATTTAAACTTCCCTAGATTGTGATGTAAACTAAGAAATAAATTTCAAGAAACTATCCTAAGTTTGCAACATGTGGGCATGTATGGGCCCTTACAACTTTAAGATAATTTCAAAAAACTAAGAGGAACCCTAGGGGGGCTTTGTCCTCTCCTAAATATTTTTGTTAAGGGAGATGAAAATGTCCCTTTAACCACATTTTTTATTCTCAAGATCACACTAGGGTGTGAGAGAAGAGCATACTCAAGGGTCAAAGTTAACTTCTAGTCCCAATGTAAGTGGTTTATGTATGATAGCAATAATCTCAACTTAAAACTTTACAAACCAAACAAGCCATCCATATGGAAACCAAAGCAAAAGAGGAGAATATTTGGTTCTTTTTACCCCTTAGGTGCCTATGTTTAGCTAACCTTTCATATGGGAAAGGATTCTAAGTGGAGTGCATTTGCCTTACAAAGTGCATGAAAGAAAACATCTGAAGGCTAGGGGTCTTCAAATCATCATAAAAAACCTTTACAATTTTGAAAAACTGGATATGTGCGCGGGTTACAATTCTAACAGGTGCGCAGAGGGCGCACAATGCGCAGAGCAAAGAATTATGTGGTGCGCACAGTGTGCAAAGTGTGTGTCTGTGGGAAAGAAAATCCGCGCACTTCCTGTCACGCGTCAGACGAGAAATTTTTGAGTGAAATACTCCTCCTCCAGTTCTGAATTTTGCCTTTGACAGGTTGGGCTAGGCCGGTTTTGGTACCTGCAAGACAAATTGATTAAAAATAAGTGCTCTCTAAGCTCAAATAGGGTAGAATTTGATACCTATCCCCAATATGGTCGCCAATATGTTGTGTTGGTTTTGTCACTTAGGTGAGAAAAACAACAACACTTGCATGTCTAGATGAGCCTGCTAGAGAAGACATAAATTTGTGAGTGGGTTAAACAAGTCAAACACGTGTATAAACAAAGAAATAAACTAAAACAACTAAGAAATAAAAGTTAGAAAGCATGAGAAACTTAGAACCATAAAAATCAACTAATGACCAACATAATGCTACCAATGGATCAATAGATTAGTACACAAAACACCATAGAGAAAAATGAGGACTTGTGAGTCCCCTCTTCCTCCTTGGGAGGGCTCTTGAGTTCCCTAATGGAGAGCTCTTCTTACAATGGAAGAAAAATGACAAATGGTGAAGAACAACAATGCCTATTTCCTCAAGAGGTGAGTGGAATGGCCTATTGCAATGATGCTTGAAGGCTCCAAAGAGAAAAGATGATTATCAAGGGAGAATTGAGGCAACATAACAATACTATGAAGATCTTGGTTTCTTAGTGCACCCATGGCTCTTATTTATAGCATTTCTTCAAGGCAAAATGTAATTGGTTCTTGGTGTGAACAAGGGGCCTTTTAGGGCACCCTCTAGTCCTTGACCAACCCACCATTCGGATTTCCCTTAGATATGAAGGTCAAATCGTGTTCGGAGATGGTCCATAAGTGGTTGAGGGGCCGACAAGATCCATAAATGCGTTGTTCACAGAAGTGCGTGGCTTTTGTCGTACACAGTCGTGCATTTTCCGCATTGTGCATTCTGAGGGCTTTGCTGGCCCGCGCACTGTCAGCGCGCTTCCTTTGGTGAATTTGCGCATGTCAATTTTTGCCCCATTGTATAGTTTTTTTCCTTTTGAATACATTTTAGTGTTGCAGGTGAACTAATTGTTGTGTTTATGTAACCATTTGCGTGCAATGTTGTGGACGATATTTTAGTGATAACAAGCCCCCCCCCGACACCTGCCACCCCTGGATTGTCTAAAGAAGCACCATCGAAGAAAAGCATGTGGACTTTCTAATATACTTTCCAATTTAAAAATTCCAAAGGCTGATATCTAATTAGTTAACTTGGACTGATTGAATTTTTGGGCAGAAAACATGGGGAAATAGAGAAAACCAGAGTTGCTCTTCTATCCCAGGCCTCTTCAAACATGTCCAGTCCCTGATTCGGATGGGAAAGATGTTGCTTTAAGGTTTCAACTAAGAGGGAAAGGGATTTAGTTGCTTCTTGAAAAGGAGTGTTGACTTCTTCATTGATTTTTATTTTTATTTTGTTTTGGCTAACCATACTTTCCAACATACAAACTTTGGTAGATCCTCCCATATTTTTGTGAAGTTGGGATTATTTCACATCGACGCTTGTACCTATTTCTCCAACCATTGAAGAGATTGATATAGTTTTGGGGATGCTCCAATATACTACTCAGATCTCGAAGAGAAAACCCCAAACTTCCTTGACAAACTTGCAACCCAAAAAAATATGGTTCATTGTTTCCTCAATAGCCCATCACAATACACACCAGGATAGCCCCATGATTCCCCTCTTCTTTAGATTTTCTCATGTGAGGATTTTCCCATGCGCCAAGGTCTAGGAAAATATGTTTACTTTGGACAAGCCTAAGTTCAATTGGATCTTTTCCCACATTAGATTACATGGGTGAAGAGGATTGGTTTCTAACAAATTCTTGTAACCATATTTCACCGAGTAGCTAGTGCACCCCTAGCCCCGATGATCAACATCTAACTTGTTCCCAAATCACACCCAAATAGCTCAGAGAGAAAATAGACTACTAAAAGTTCAAGATGATATGGGAGATCACCAAGAGCCCATCCATTCAAATTCCCTGTCAGCTCATCCCAGATGGAAATATCAAATAGATATATCTTATTCTAACTCTCGAGCCAAAAATATAATGGTTTCATGTCTCCCTTGAGAGAAAGGAAGGGATTCTCATAAATTTTGTCATCCCATATTCTAACTTTCTTCCCATCCCCTGAGTTCCATGATATTTTTTCCAAGATAACCATAGACATTTTTTAAAACAACTTTTGGATTGGTGAGCCTTTTACATCCTTAAAGAGCCTTTCCAAACATCTTGACCTTGGTCCCCTCATGTAATTTTTCCAAATAGATTTTTTCCACCACTCAAGTTTCCCCAAGATCAACTTCCACACTAACTTGGATCCCATGGCCAGGTTCATGAGATTCAGGTCTCTAATCCCTAAACCTCCTTTCTCATTAGATTTCTAATTGTATTCCAATTTGATCAAATGGATTTTTTTTTTTTCATTTGACTTACCCCCCTGCCAAAGAATTTTTCTGATTTGCATTGCCATCATGTTTAGAATCCTTTGAGGTGTCAGGGAAATTGAGATCATTGGTACAAAGGGAGGGATACAAGTACGAATTTTATTAAAATCACTTTGCTAGTTGGGTTGAGCCAATGCACTCCCCATTGAACTAAATTCCTTGAAAATTTCTCCACTATGTTATTCCAATATGGTGTTGCAAATTTGAGGGAGATAGGAATCCCCAAGTACCAAAAATAAGACCAATGTTCCACTAGAGATAATTGTAGAATGATGCTAATGCAATGTATTTCTTTGAGCCTGCAGTTTCAACTGTAAATTTGACATTTCCTCTTATTGAGGGCTCCCCCTGAGGCATCCAAAATTTTACTGAATCTTGAGGCAATTATAGAAGAAGCGTATCCCAACAACATGGTATCATTCGCAAATTGTGAATGATTGACTTTCTTCAAGCCTCTATCAATTTGAAGACTGGGGAGATTCCCATTCTCTCGTTCTTGTTCCAACTTCTTGCTCAAGGATTATGATATAAGGATGAATAACAAGGGAGATAAATGGCATCCCTTCGGAGGCCATGGATGCACCAGAAGAAGGAGTTTGGTCGGCCATTTAGGAGAGGATTTATCCAAGGGGCCTTTATACACGAGTCAATCGACTTGATGAAATATTCGTTGAACCCAAATTTTCTAATTACATGAAAGAGAAAGTGACACCTGACCCTGTCAAATGCATTAACCATATCTAGCTTGATTACCATTCCTTTCTCCAATGTAGATTGATTGGAATGGATAGCCTCTTGCACCAGAACAATGTTATTAAAAATTTGTATGTGCTGCAAGAAACCACTTTGATTAACAAAAAATATTCTTAGCATGTACTTTCTTAGCCTACAAGAAATAATTTTTGTCATGATTTTATAAAAAACATTGCAGAGAGAGATTGTCTTGAATATTGCGAAGGAATATGGGTTAACTTCCCTTGGAATGAGAGCCAGGAAAGTGGAGATAGTGCTAGCCCCAATCTTTTGAGTTTTTTGGGCATACTACAACATTCTATGTAAGTCTTTTTTTATGATTTCCCATAAACTACGATAAAAAGAGGTTGGGAAGCCTTTTGGGCCAAGATATTTGTCCATATCTGAAATCCAAACTGACATCCTTCATCCTCTTTAATTGGTCTTAACAGATCCATATTTTCCTCTATAATTAAATATGGTATATTTTCAAGCATTTCTTTTACTTTTTTTGTATCAGGTTTCTCTTCTGGGGAATAAAGTTGTCGAAAATGACTTCTCATTGCCTCTTTTATGTCTTCATATTCTGTCAATTTGGTGCCATCTTCAAATTTTCTTTCTTTTACATTGTTTCTCATCACTCTTTCATTGGCTTGCTTGTGGAAAAAAATGGTGTTCCGATCTCTCACTTTTAACTATAAGCTTCTAGATTTTATCCTCCAAAACTCTTCCTCTGCTTTGATTTCCTTAATTAGCTAGCTCTGTATCCTGAATTCTTCTTCCAGAAGTTGCTTGGTGATCTCCACTTGGTCCATCTCATTCTGCAACATGTCCAGTTTGGCATGAATCTATTTGTTTTCTTTAGATGGAGATACAAAGTGGTTCTTAGCCCAATCTTTTATTGCGGATTTAATCGGTTTAAGATTTTGCTCTCAAATAAAGTTAGGAGAGCCAAGAATCCAGGTTTTCCACACTTGCTTTACTATTTCAACAACTTTTTCATTCTGGGACCATAATGGATTATACCTGAAAGGAAAAGGCCCATAATCTAGAGTCTCCTGCAGGGATAGCAATATTGGTTGGTGATTCAAAATTCTCACAGATAGAATTTTTTATTTCATTGTCTGATATCTGAGTAAGAGGATACTCTGGACTAAGAATCTATCTAGTCTTGTTGTCATATACCCTTTCTCTATATAGTCCAAGTAAATATGCCTCTTGATGGATTTATGTCTACGAAATCCTAGTTTTCCAATAAATCTTCCATCTTCTCCCTAAAGGGATCTGTAACTACACTTCCTCCCCTTTTTTCCAAACTTGATATAGTGACGTTGAATTCACCAGAAATGATACAATTTTGACTTACTTCCGTTTCAACTAGACTCATTATGGACTTCCAACATGCCTCTTTTTCCAAGTGGGAAACCAACATATAAATATTAAATATATATATATATATATATATATATATATATGAACTCACTTTTTGTTAATTTGAATTGGGAAAGAATCCAGTTGGGAGCTTTACAATCAAAGAGCATGCTTACCTCTTGTTCATTCCATAAGATTCTCCTCTTGAGTCTTTCATTATGCTATTGCTATTTTTTCATATTCGCTTCCCAATCTTTAACAGTTCTAACATTGTCATTTTTTTCTCCTAGAGTAGCAATATTAATGGATTTTCAGATTTGATTAAGTCTTTAAGGGCGGATACTTTGGACTCACTACCCAACCCTATGCAATTCCATGAGACCATTGTCATTATTTAAGAGATTTGGGTGGTCCCCCTTTAACATGGGCACTTATTCATGGTGCTTTAGGCAGTGTTTGTTGATGACCTATCATTTTCGAGAGGGTTTGTTAAGATCCAAACACAATTTCCTTTTTAGATTGCTCCTCCCTTATTATTCTTGCTACGTTTTGTCCTTATATCCTTGGGATATTTTCTTCAGATTCCCTATCCTCATCCTCATCATCCGTTAAATACCATGATTTTGATTATTTCCATTCACCATTAGGGAAGGAAGCTTCAACATCTTTCAAATTTTAAATCTCTTCTAACCCAAGAATGGTTTTGCTTCCCTCAATCCTAAATTTCCCCTGGTCTTCCATGTTCTTCTTCTCAACTTTATTGTCCTCTCTCTTCTCTTGATCTACCCTAATCTATTTGACGTTGGGGTTTTGGACTGAAGGAGGCTCCTTTTGAGAGATGCTTTGGTTTGAGATAGGAATCACTTCCACATTCTTTAGCACTCCATCTACAAGAGCACTGAACTTGTTGATACTCAACAGAGAAGAGAAAGCACTAGCAGATTCGTGGGAAGGAGAGGAGGACCCTTTTTCGTCCTTGGAGCTAGACAAGCACTTCATAGAGGAAGAGGCCCCTACATATTTCCCTCCTTGAGTAGTGTCAGTTCCATATTTTTTCCCTACTTCTTGCCATCGTTCTTCTCCTCCCGCATTCACGTTTTCTATGTTATCACGCAGTTTGTAGTTTGGGAAAAACCCGACCCAAGCAACAAATGTGTGACACAAATGGGGACACCTATCATTGTTACCTCAATAGATATCTCCCTCGTTTTAGTGAAGGACAAGTGCAACACAAGGGAGGCTTCTCGGGTGACCCTAGGGGTATTTCACAAGGGAAGCAAGGAGCAAGGTCTAAGATGAAGTTGAGGCTTGAGGAGAGAGTCTTTAGAGTTGGTAAATGGTTTCCAAAGTTGTGTACCTACAAAACAGTGTTGGAAAAAACAAAACAAAACCAAATATGATGATATAAGCCTCAAGACAAGTGGGGAATAAAAAATAAACCTTGTTGTCCCAAAATTGTTGTAGTATGGAAATGTATATAAACAATGAAGAATTTGTAACAACTACAAATTATACCATCAAAAGTAAGAATATGATATTGGAAAATAAAGCTTGCAACTAGTACACAATGTTCCAATGTTTAGACCAAGACTTTGATGACAAATGAGGATTGTTATTGGGTGTTATCAACAAGTAATTATGGCAATACAATTGTTGTAGAAAAATTTTGTTACAACAACAAGTTCTAGCCACTAAAATAAGCAAGTAATCCACCCAAACAATAGCTCTTAAACAATAGATCAAATATCATAGCTTACAAGTAAATTTTCAGTGGTAGAAAAGTTGTAAAAGAGTAAGAGAGAGTGAGTTTGTCACATCCCTAATGGTTGTAGCTTAATGTTTATTACAACAAAACAATCACTTGAAAATTTAAGACACCCTTGTATCACAAGAAAGCTTAAAGCATGTATAATTCACATCCAACTTGAACAATCTCAATATCTCAAAATTCATGTTTACCAATGCAACAATACTCAATCTCCAATGCAAATATTAGTGCCTTATTATTGGCTGAATGGAGTCTCTTCCTCGGAAGACAAGTTAAGCGAAGAGGAAGAAAAGATATTTGTTGAGAGTTGAACCTTTATAAAAACTAACAACAATCCTTCCAAATCGTCTAGCTTAAAATCCAAGATGAACTAGGGTTTTAAAGATTTCTCTAGGGGTGTAAACCCTCTTACTTACCAGAGAAAACAAATCGTGGACAAGCATTGCAACAAGGGTGTAAACCTTCTTACTCCTTGAGGAAAGTCTTGTAGCCTTTCAATGACAAAGAAAATTAAACCTTGGTGGAGGGTGTAAGCCCTTTTACTCCTCCTAGGGTTTTAGATATATTTCTTGAATTTGAACAAGTAAAATGACAACAAATTGTAAAAAATTACTCACCAATCCAAGAGATAGTATGAAACATACCCTTAATACCAAGATATCATCCACAAAATTCAAAAGAAACACCACCAAGAGAAGTCACTAGCCTTTATTTCTTCAAATAACAAGTGTTGCATCCATTATGACATGAAAAAGAGAGATGGCGATTTTTTCTAAGGAGGTCGAAATTTTAGTCCAAGAGTAGGTAATTCTCAAGTGACGAGTCATGATTTCTGACAAATGACTTGCCTCATATTTATATGAGGAAAACCAAGCCTTAGTCTGTCCACTTTACAATTAAATCCATGATTTTAGGTCTAAAACCTAAGTTACAATGCTTAATTGACAAAAAGTCTTGCTTTTTTGCTCGCATAGGCTACAAAATGACCAAAAATAACAAAATGATGGGATGTTAGCCCATAAAATCTCTCTCCAAAATGGCATGTGTGATAGAAAAGCCTCCAAAGGCTAGGACGTCAAGCTAGAAGAGTGCCACATCATCCCCAAATCAAGCAATAGAGTGGGGCTTCAAGCCCACAACATTACCAAGTACACCAAAAGGAAAAATGTCCTTCGAAAAGAGTGACGTCAAGCTCCAAGAAGAGGAAATTTTGGCATAGGAGGGTGAAGTCACCCCTTCTTCATGTATCCAAGCCATGTCAATGTGATAGAGGCTTTGTCTTAAGTGCAACATTCATCTTAAGGCCTCCAATGAGTGGGGCACTACATCCAACCAATGGGCTTTCTAGCCCCTATGAAGATCCAAGTATGGGAGGGTTGTCATGGTGCCCTATTGGGTAGGCCAATCCTCAAGTCAATGAGTGTTTCCCAAGAAGACCCTCTCTAAGTCATGTAGTGAATATGAGGTGGATGGGGGTATGACTATTGGGCATGGGGTTCTTGACATATCAAGGGCTCATATTGTCTCATTTATGGGTGCCTTTGTGGAGGGTGTGTTGCATCCCTCGTTTGCAATGCAACATTTTTCTAAGACCTTTTATTTGCCATTAATTTATTATGGTATGAACATTGAGTGTTATGTGCAATGGAAAGTAAAGGGCACCGCAATGCTACTTGAATTTAGGAACACATTGAGTGCCATAAGCACTGGAAATTAAAAGACACTGCAAATACATTCTCCCATCAAGTGAGGCATTTATCAATTATTTGTTTTCTTTTTAAAAAGGTCCTTCAGTTTTTATAGAGAATTGTTTCATTTCTCTCAATACCTTAGGGCGAGCATCTAGAAGGAAAATTTATGGATTTTAACTTTTGCCAGCTACAACACTTATGGGCCTTCATCCACTTCTTCACATGAAATGAAGTACAAGCCCTTCTTGGGCTCAATGAACCCAAAAACCCAAAATATGAGGTAATGGAAGGGAAGAGATGTGGAAAGTGGTAAGAAACGAGCGAGAATGGTACAATGACCCTTCAAGGAGAACCCTCAGCTACAACCCTTTCCCCGAGGGTGACCCACTTACTAGGAAACCATGTCAACCACCAAGGTGAAATGAGGCAAAAGGTATAATTTCCAAGCAAATGTTTTCATAATCATGAAAGGACTCTTTGCAACATGCTTAGATACTTCAATTATTAAAGTGACACTTACCATGAGACTAGACTTCTTACCTCATGAACCAAGACCTGTTGTCCTTTTTGGGCCATGTTGGTGTGGTAGATGTTGCTATGTTGTTGTCATTTTTGGGCCATGGTGGTGTGGTAGATGATGATACGTTGTTGATGATGAATGGTGATGTGCGGTGTAGAGGATGGGCTCTATCTGCTCAATGTGGGCTCAACTGGTCATCTAGCTCTCAACACTCCATGTATTTTACCTAATGGCCTCGAGACATCGTCTCCTTAGTTACCCCTAGGTTGGGCTGGTAACAGGGTAGAGGGAATCCTTCTTGCAATCTTTGGCAAAGTGTACATATTCTTGGCACAATTTACATTTAAAAGGAAGTTGCTCATAGTCTAGTTATTGCAAATGCTTCTAGTTGTCTAACGAGTTCATCACAACCTCAGGGAGACCCTTCTCCAAGTCGACCTCCACACAGATTCAAGCGCATGAAAACATATTTTCTTGATGTTTTCCCAAGAGTATCCCCCCCCCCTACTCCAATCTCCATTACCAGTCACTTGAGCTTAGTGTTTCAATGATTTTGCAGTCGTTCAGTGCATGAGTACCATCATTACTTGTAGACAAGCCCTTGAATAAGAAAGTGCCCTCCTTTTGATAACAATTTGTTAGACCAATAAGAAATCCTTACTTTTATTTTTTTCAATAACCACATTCAATCAACGAATTTGTAGTCATTGGATTTTAAGTGGAAACCTAGTTATTTTAAACCTTAATCCAAAGAACCTGAAGGAAAGTCAAAAACTTGTGAAATTTGCCTTTCCAGGTTAGCCTCCAACTCATTAACAATATGCATGATTTATTTAAGTTTACTTCCATTCTTGTTGTTCCACTGTGTGTATAAACTCATTAAACAACATGCATGATTTGTTTAAGTTCACTTCCATTCTTGTTGTTCCATAGTGTGTATCAAAGAGAAGTTTAAAATTCTTCAATTCTCTCAAAGACCCTTGACCAAACAACAAGATATCATCAACAAATAGATGTTAAATAAAAATTAGGCTTGCAACTCTATTACCTTTGGTGGCTCCTTTTCTTTTGGCCTCAATTATAAATATGCTTAGACCTAGCAAAAACAAAGGGAATCCTTCTTTGAGGCCTCTTGAGGCATTAAAAAAACTTGATGGGGATCTATTAATAAACATGGAAAAAGAGATGGGCATGTAGTCTTCAAAGGATAAAGGATCGTTCTTTGCAGGAATGAGAACTATGAAAATTGAATTTATGGCTCCCAAGAATTTCCTAGAAAGTCTCGATTCCTTAATCATCCTTAATAACTCTCCTTCTAGTAAGTCATAAAAGTTAAGGTAGAATTCCATGGTGTAGCCATCAAGGCCAAGGCTCTTTGCCTTTTTAAAAGATTGAAGTACAATTTTCAAGTCATCCTGTGTAACTTTATCGTCTAAATCCTCGTTCATCCTATGATCAAACAACCTTGGGAATATTCTTATGATCTTCATCAAATTATTAATGTTTGCATTTTCAGGTTCTTTAAAAAGGGTTTGGGCCACAATAGTTTATCCCTAAGATCTTCCTTTTTAGCTTCTAAACTAGAAATTCTGTATATGATAGGGGTTATAGTCCGTACTATTAGCATATGTACTTAATCTATCACATTATATTTGTATCACGTTATTATATGGATTAGGAAATTATTATTGTGGATTTGGGTGATGAATTTTTTTGGTTTCTTAGTTACGCAGCGTACATCTATTGATAATGGGCACATTTAATAGGTTTTTAGTTTTTAATACGTTTTCTATAAACAAGATTAAATATGCTTAGAATATTCTTAGTCGTCACACTAAATGAATGGTTCTGATTTCATCCATTAACTTCCCAGCTATTATAAAGACATCCGTTTATATGTTTATTTTTTTACATTTATCTAATCGTGTTTAAAAATTACTATGTTCACTAACTTATTGCCACGTTTACCTGATTAAAAAATATTAAGGTATTCACACAAGTATTAAGGCATTTCATGTTTCTGCTGACTGACATTTGGTGGCCGCTTTTCTGTGCTGGCATCACCAACAGTCACCAATCGTTTGTGCATGCTTGCGTTTTTGCAGCTTTTAACGTTCACCAGCCGCGAGTTAGCGGCTGCTGTGCTAGTTTTATGGAATAGTCGAGAGCATTTATCCGAGT
This sequence comes from Picea engelmannii, assembly GCA_009831015.1. NCBI lineage: Eukaryota > Viridiplantae > Streptophyta > Pinopsida > Pinales > Pinaceae > Picea > Picea engelmannii. The sequence goes on along the minus strand of ML813443.1, from coordinate 360,218 downwards.
AACTCTATTATTGTTATTTGTTGTTGGTTCTTAGGATCTCGTGGTTATTTATTTCTTAGTTTGTTGAGACACTTCTCTTCGTGTAAAGTTATATAAGATTATGATTTGCTTAATAAAAATTCACTCAACGGTTGTTATTTCACACTTCTGTGTAAAGCTATATAAGCTTATGATTTGCTTAATAAAAATTCACTTAGCGATTGTTATTTTACACTTCTTTGTAAAGCTATATAAGCTTATGATTTGCTGAATAAAAATTCACTCAACGATTGTTATTTCACACTTCTGTGTAGAACTCTGCTCCAGTGGGATTTTTCCACATCATTGATATTAGAGCACTTCCAATCCAGCTTTGGATTTGAGTTAATCACTCTTTGTTTGTTTGACTCGTATCAAAATTGTCAAATTGTAGCCCTCGTCTTCCATTGTGCGCCACATAGTCGCTATAGTACGCTTAGGGTGCACTTGCTTAGCCCTTCTCTTCACATAGAACATTGTAGATCTGTTCTCGCTCATACTGTGGCACTATTTCTTAGTTCATGGCTCATTTTTCTTGATATCTACACCTCCCTCAAACTACCAAGTCGTTGGCTCTCTCTCTATGCTGGGTGTTTCAAAGCAGTGTTTCTTTATATAGGTTGTTGTGCGTACTCTACAGTTCGCTTGCTTGTGAATTGTACCGAGTTCGTATGGCTTGATCGCTTGCCCCTAATGAGATACAAGTGATACATTTTCAAATTTTGAGGCGCAGATCCTATTGTCTGCAGCCTCGAATCACTTGTGTCTCATACATCGAAGAGCCTCAGTCAACAATTGCTTATATTTTATTTGAATAGGCGGTTTGATAGATGATTAAGCTATTGAATCGATCGATTTGCCTTCGTAGATGGCAATCCTTATCTCGATTGCAAAGTCCGTTCATCCAATGGACATGGAGCAAAGTCAACTGTTGACTTTCCATGAATCAATTTGCCTTCGTATATGGCAATCCTTATTTTGATTGCAAAGTTCGTCCATCCAATGGACATGGATCAAAGTCAATCGTTGACTTTTCATTATGCTATTGAATCAATTTGTCTTCATATATGGTAATCCTTATCAACCATTGACTTTCCTCCATGCCTCTTGGACTCATATATGGTAATCCTTATCAACCATTGACTTTCCTCCATGCCTCTTGGACTCATATATGGTAATCCTTATCAACCATTGACTTTCCTCCATGCCTCTTGGACTGAATCTGCAATCGAGATGAGGATTGCCCATACTAAACCCAAATGTTTCATCTCGGGACCGCCATGAGTGATCTCCTTCGACTCCAAGAATGACATGTTAATAAAAAAAAGCCACACCATGTATCTTCTCTCACCGTTGACTTTGGTCCATGCCTCTTAGATGGACAAAATCTATCGAGATAAGGATTGCCCATACTAAACCCAAATGTTTCATCTTGGGACTACCCTGAGTGATCTCCTTCTACTCCAAGAATGACATGTTCATAATAATAATAATAAATAAAAATAAAACCACACCATGTATCTTCTCTCATTAGCAAGCAACTATTTCCTTGAGACATTAAATCGTTGCAAACTGTGGCGTGAGAGATTTAAAAGGCTATAATCAAAGTGTGGTACATGATTTTTGTATTGGTCGCTTGTCAATGCACCCGTCGTTCCCTCCACTCGGGACATTGATTCTTTCTCCTAAACCAATGCGAAATGGTGACTCCTGCTTCAACAACATTTGTCTGCTATGGCTGAGGCATTTTTCAAAGGTTGATCTCCTTGTCAACTAGTAGATCCGACCTTTTCTTAGTTGCACTGGATCATACCGATCCCGATACAGACCTCCTTTTTTTATAGTGTTTTTTTTCTTTCCTACACTGAGCCAAGGCCATCTCTAATGTTGGATGGAAGAACGATCTGTCTTAGACTGAGTCAGGGCCAACATCAATGTTGGATGGAAGAAAGATCTGCCCATGAGTGGGATGTTGTCATCAGGATTGTGTGAGACTCGGTCGAGCCTGGACGTCTCACGGAACAGTTTTATTCCCCACAAATGAGCTCCCACCCTCAACCCCTCCCCACAGTGACTTGATGGAGACTAAACCCCACACAAACCAACTAATATTATGGCGACGCTCTATTTGTTACAAGACAAAATTTTACACAATCTTAATCCAACACCCTTTCATTGGACGTCTGACTCGACAGGAGGATGGGACCAGTGCCATTTCCAAGCTTAGAATTCTTGTGTATCAATGGTCGTGAGAGGCTTCACTTGGCATGTCCAATATTAATCCATGACAGAATTTGAAGGCACCTTGACATATCATGAGAGATTAAGGCGTTGGATGACACGTATCCACGATGACATTGTATAATGGCATCCCTGGGATTCTCAGCTACTAGCTTCAGCGAGTGATGGTGGTAGTATTAAGGAAAGCTTCGTGAATTACATGGACGAGAAAAAAGCATCCCATTAGAGTAAGGAAAACCTGGTGCACTCTCTCGTGGCAAGTTGGCAGAGTTTTTGATAAACTACAAATCAAGCATGGATTTTCTAACTTTTCTTGAAGGCAATTGCTTACCAAAATCTACAGTGGGTAAAATCTGTTCGCAACCCATTTACAATGATTTTGTGGAACAATTGAATCTGGGAGGTTACTTTACACTTAGATTTCAGTAAATTGCTTGTGCTTCGTCATTTGGATCACTTAGATTTCAACAACTTCGTCATTTGGTTCACATTGCTTTGGATGGTGCTATATTCTTTTAGCAACTTGTTTGTTGCAATAATTTTAGTTGGCTTTGAGCATTTCTGACCTGGTTTGGGTTTCACTACATTCTTAGGGATCTACCACTTATTTCCTTAGGTCAACATCTGCATTATGCTCATTCAACATTGACTACAACAACACTTTCCCTCTCTCTTCAAAGCATTGGAGGCCAATATTTTTATTGTTGTTAGGAATAATAGGGATTCCCTAGCATTAGCTTATCACATTATTATTTGTATAAGGAGATTATCATTCTGGATTTGTGTGACTAATCATTTTGGTTTCCTAGTTTCATGGAGTAGTTGAGACCATTTCTCCAAATACCTTTATTATTGTGATTTGTTGTTCATTCTTAGGATCTAATGAGTATGTATCTCCTAGTTTGTTGAGTTGGTTTTATTTATGTAAAGCTATATAAGCTTGTGGTTTGCTTAATAAAAAATCAATTAGAGATTGGTATTTTACACTTCCATGTAGAACTCTCCTCCACTGGGATTTTTCTACATGAGTCTATATATGTGATACAAGGAGAGAAGAGTTTAATAAGGGAAATGTTTTTTTTTCACGAGTAATTAAAAGTCGTCCTGAATTTCCTATAGCATCTATATATACTCCTCCATAGATTTTGCTAGGTGCCCTATCAACTTCTATCCCTCTCCCATTATTTATTGCACCAAAATGGCATCAAGCCTCTGAAGTTCCACCAACCTTACTAGGGATATCCTTTTAGAGGATTTACCCATTCCTCTTATGTTTATGAATAAAACTATCATTACTTCACCATGGTTGCTCTAAGGACCCCTTTTATTAATTTTTGTTTTCCTTATTGAATTTTTCATATGGATTTTTCTTGAGCACGTTGAAAAGAAGATTTTCTACATACAAAATTAAAGAAGGATCCCGTATTGGGTCCATGCTAAAACCCCCTTCTACACCCTCTTCCCTAGAGAATTTACTTCCCTTCTTATACCTAAACCAATATCTAGGTTTTCAGTTGCAAATGGAGATATCCTCCGAGGCAGACTTTGATGAGCTTATAATAGAATCAAAGAGGGGATATTATCTCTTTCTATGGGATTTGTGAGGATACTCGAAACCCTCATTAATTTTGCATCAAAACCATTCCCTCATCATTGAAATCAAAACAATAATCTTTTGAATGAATGGGGAGGTATAGACAAATAAGGTTAACTTACCAATTATATCTTTATTTAATGGTATCTCTACTTCCATCTGCATCACCTTTGACCCTTACAAAAAATTTCATTGATCTTTATATCTTTACATGGTAGAGGAATATAAGGACTTGGCATGAGCTTCCTAAGCCTAAGTGAAATCCCCTACTTTGATTGGTTCCACTCCATGAATTTTCAATCACTCGTTCATTTTTAGACCACTCTCATTCAAGGGCCAATCTTTCATTTTCACTCGCCTAGGAGGAAGTCTTCCCAAATTGGTCCCTTCATTATTCTTTTGAGTTACCTTCCTCTACCAAACTTTTTGATCAAAATCTTAGAAACAATCTTCCAAAGCATGTCCATATGTATGGCATCTCGTATAGCAAAATGGAATTTTGACATAGTCAATAATTTGTTCATGTATCGTCTTCCACACTTCTATCTCAATAAATTTTGGAAGCCCCTCTTGTAGATCTAATTCCATCGAGATATGTGCTACTATCTTATAAGAACTATTTTTATAGAACTCATCAATGTCAATTGCAATGCCCATTCAATCCCTTACCTCCCTTAGCATTTTATCACATTGGAATTCTAGAGGAAGCCTTGGTATCTTCAACCAAATTCATTGCTTAGTAGAGGATCCAACCTTGGATCAAAGAATATTGACCTTTTATTCAATGACATGACCATTAGACCCCAAAACTAGTGACCATCCAAAATTTCCTCCATAATTGTTTAAGATCTAATGACAAGCCCTAACCATCCTCTAACTATCAGAGGAAATTTTGGGAGTCATCTTCAACATCTATCTCCCATCAAATATTTTCCATGGAATTCCATTACTTGTTCCAACATACAACCTCCCCAAGCATCGTTTTCACCAAGTTTTTCTTTTGCTTCATGCACCTCTGACTCTTCTTTACTAAATTGACTTTAGAGTTTCCCAAATCAATACCTAAATCATGTCCATTCCCTCTCACAACTTCAATATCCAATCTGATTTCCATAGATCTTGATACCTTGAATGATTCCTCCATGCATACACCTCTTACCAACTTCTTTGTGTTAAAAAAAAATGACCCTTATATCAACCCTAACTAGATCTTTCTAAGGGCTTAAGCCTACTACACCTTTTGACAAAGAAGAACAATAATGTCCATTAACATTCTCATTATTTTGTAACACATTGATACTCCTTCCTCCATCGTTAATTTCCACATCTCGTTTATGAAGTCTACATGTAGTACCTTTCCATTCAATGTTAGTGTTGGGTCGAGAAATATCTACATTTATTTCTTTTGAAAATTATTTTCGACACTTTTCCAAAGTCTTATTCCTACGCAAAATCATTCTCATGGTACTAATTTCATTCTCCTTATTGATAGACAATGGATATCCTAAGGAGAAAAAGATGTATTCTCCTTCAAAAGGGTCTACAATATAATCCACCAATTGCTTCTCCTCAATCTCCATCTCTATAATTGTGTATCGCGAAAGTTGTCATAGTAATATAGTCATATCCAAGATTTATTAAATATTAAGAGATAAAAAGAATGATGAAATGTAAACTTATCGTTGCTTCAACTAATTTGTGATTAAAATAAATCTAATTCCACGAGGATACACACTACAATCCCTTAAGCACTTCTTAATAACACCTATCAATGTCAACTATCCTACCCATTCAATCCCCTACCATGGAAAAAATTCTAAAGGAATCCATGGTAAATTAATCCAAATCGGTTGCTTATTAGAGGAGTTGATCTTGGATCAAATAATACTAACATTAATAATGGGGCCTCGGTCCCCAAAAATAGTGACCATCTAGAATTTTCTCTACATTTTCCTACAATTTGAAGACAAATGTTAATGATCCTCTAACCATCATATGAAATTTTGGGAATTCTCTCCGACATTTACCTCCCATAAGATCTAATCTCAATAATCTGCAACACCTCAATATTCCTTACCCTATCATCAATGTCCACATCTCGATTAGGTACTTTGCACATGGTACCTTTCTCTTCAATATTATTGTTATGTTTAAAAGTATGTACATTTTTTATCTTTTCAAACCACTTTTTGACACTTTTATAATGTCTTCTTCCTATGTGCAATCATCCCTGTGGTACTGATTTTATTTTCCTTGTTGATAGATGACGCAAAACCTAAGGAGACGAAGATTTTTTCTCCTTCAAAAGGGTTTGCGGTGTAATCCACCAGTTGCTTCTTCTTAGTATCCATCTCTAGAGGTCTATATCATGAGAGTTATCATATTGGTATTGTCAAATCCAAGATTTATTGGAGAGGGAAAAACAATGAAATGTTAAATTAATGGTGCTTCAAATAATTTGAGATAAAAATGGATGTATATTTTGTGTGTGTGTGTGTGTTTGTGTTTGTGTGTGTGTGTGTGTGTGTGTGTGTGTGTGTGTGTGTGTGTGTGTGTGTGTGTGTGTGTAGGAGATCCAATTCACTCCATACTCCCACAATTAAGTGAACAATGATAAATTTGGTACCATGCGAGCTCCATTCATGGATTCCCTCCTCTTTCTTGGATTTCCAAATGAAGGGTGGTATTAAATACCATCCACAATAATTGTTGGTAACCTTCCATAACTTGGTGAGAATGGATTTGGTGACCTTCTTGGGCATTACGCCTTAGTGGAAAGGGTCGAACCAACCAAATTGGACCATGCTCAAATCCGAGCTCTTCTGAAGCTCTTCATTCATCATTGGTCAAAGGCCACGTGGCATCCATGTTTAACACAAAGGCTTACAGGAATTCGACGTTCGACGCTTTGGTGTTGAAAACCCCTTTTCCTTTCTACGTGCGTGTCCTCTGGAGTCCTAAGCTCTCGAAGGACCCAAAAATCTTGCCTCATGGCTCCAGCCTTCAGCCCTTTTGGCTTACCTAAGATACTACACCCCAAACCTCTGGAGTTTGGAATTCCCGGACTCCCAAAGGGTCCATACTTACACGTGGCAACGTATTAAATGTAGTGGCAGGGACAGGTGGATCCGGTCCTTTGGCCGAGTTAATCCCCAGCGTCCCAGCACCCCAATTTTCTTGAAGTCCCAAACTCTCGATGGTTCTGGGTACTCCACTAGCTGTTAGGAAGTGCGAGCATGTGTCAATGGGTTGACACGTGGCAAGGGGCAGACATGACACATGGCCCCATCAATGGGTGTCACGTGTCACATTCTAATGGGCACATAGGATCTGTGAAAATCATGAATCAAGGTGACACATGGCACATCGAACGTGGGTCCACGTTTGTCCTGGTCTAATATCCCTCCAACGCCCCTTAAATCCCACGGTCGATATGTGTACACGTAGACCCATAGATCCACGGCCTCCGTTAGTTCACAAATTCAACATTTGGGGGATCTGTTATGTAACTTTCTCCTTGCTCAAGGAGTGGTTAGCATCGGGCTGACCACAGTCTAGATACGACGGTCAGGATGGATCCCAAAGCATCCTCGGATCTACGGTTCTCGTCGCTTCACGACTTCGACGTTCGGGGATTCCGCCCGTTTAACACTCTTGTTCCGTCGGAGTAAGTCAGCACTGGATTGACCACGACGTAGAAGTAACGGATGACATTTGGCAGAAGACAAGGGTGACACGTGGCCCAATCAAATGGTGATAGGTGTCAAGACCTATTTGACACCTAGGGTCTGTGAAAGCCACGAATCGGGGTGACACGTGTTACACCCACTATGAGTCCACATCACCCTAGGTGACGTCAACATTCCTCGTCACTCTGGCGATATTCTCATTCACCAACATGTCGAACCTCCTAGAGTAGGACTTCGTCAAAGTACTTTACGTTATCCTTCCACTAGCCTTGATTTGACGGTTGAGAAGGGTTTTGAAGGGTCCTTAGATCCATGGTCCACGTTACTTTGCCAATTCGACATTAGGGGTTTTGGTGTTATGACACCGTTATTCTCCCGAAGTGGTCAACGTTGGACTTACCATAACGTAGATCCAATGGTCAGGGAAGATCCTGATTGTCTTCGAATCTACGGTTCTTGTTACTTTGCAAATGATAAGTGGGTCAGGGCTTAATGGTGGAATAGATCCCACGGTCACGGTTAAGGAAATCGCCCGATGTTGGTCAACCTCGTTGGTAACCGTAACAACAGGTTTCCTTCTACTGGTTTGAGAGTGGTGAGTCCATAACATCCTGGAGCTCCGAACTCCCAGAGTTCCAAAGCCAACGATAGCTTAGCTCCTTTCGTATCTAGCGAAGGGTTCTCAGGTTTTGGTCATATGGATTCTTTGACAGGCCTCGAGGTTGTACACTCTAATATTAACCATTATTTAGTTAGGACCGTGGACATAATCCCACAGTCACATGAACGAATGGTTTGAAGGAGGCACCCTCCCTCCACAGAGCTGAAATTTAGTAATCCTGTGAAGATAAATTTGAAAGGTCGACAGGACTTAGATATTTCAGCTAAACCCACCCCTACTTTTGTGTTACAAAGTCCATCCTTGAGAAATATTCCCTTAAGGATTTTCCAACCAATCCAGAGATCGTAAACTTATTCGTAAATCCATTCACAGACCCACGTCTAACATTTCTCCTACTGGTACGCAAAGGTAATTAAAAATCCAATCAAAAGTCGGGGTTTACAAAAGAATAATAAGCATTTCTAATATAAATCAAGCACTGCAAATCTTAGTCATAGACACAACCATTTGATTATTATTTCAACTCTAGTACATAGGATCAGAGAATACTTATCAAGAAAACCAGAATCGTGAAGCAACTGCTGAGAGGGATGCATGTTTCCACCCAATCGTATGCACAACCACTCCTGAATGAATTTACCATTGGCCACCCCCTAGCTATACCATGATGCTCTGAGAGAGACTCTTCTTTCTTGTTCAGCGATAGTCAGGAACAAAGGTTACTCTCCTCCTCCCATAGGAACTTGGCAAAACAGTGCTCTCTCTATTAAGCAAGGGGGTCTGCAAAAAGTACTTCCACAGTCACTCGTCTTCTTTGCAACCCTGTTTATTTGCTTGGATTAAAAACGTTACCAACAACTTCTTGCACCCAGAATGAGCTTATTTTCAATTCTCTCTAAACCATAGAGTTGCCTACGCTCTTCTCTCTCTCGCCCTCCTCTCTGCCCACGAGTTCCTTTCTTTTCTTGCCTTCCTCAGCAAGATTGTGTGGGTCTAAATCCCCAGCTCGTGGTCAGGTCAGGAAGTATTTCAAATGGGTACTCTACCCATCTCCTCATTAACTCTTGAGGAGGATTTCCCAACTACCATCCTGACTGGTAACATATTTCTAGGTCAGAGGACTATTCAAAATTTTTAATCCAGTAAGGCATTGGTATGGTGGGGGTCATCTCAACCATTTATGGTTCCCCTCACCATCTCTCTCATAACATCATGATCTACCTTGGCAACCCCCCCCTTCAACAGTTATGCAACATTATCCATTTTAATTAATAACAAAAATACATACATTACCTTTTATAACAAAAAGGTCCATCAAATCCAACATTCACACATATTCAATCTATCACAGTCTTTTGGCAAGTTATAGTTATATTCATAAGCTGGGGGAAACATGGGTATTACAATCTCCTCCCCCTTAAAGGAACATCGTCCTCGATGTTCTACCTGTCGATGTGCTCTGTATGTACATAAGTAAACAAAAATGGGTATGTTTTTTTAATGGAATCCTCCATTTCCCATGTATCTTCATCTGGACCAAAGTGTTTCCAATGCACCTTGACCTGTGCAATGGTTTTGTTCCTGAGTGGGATTTCCTTCCTGTCTATTATTCATTATGGTTTTGGCAGGAATTATCCCTTCTGGTTCCACCTAAATCACAAACCAATCAATTATATGATTAGAATCATGTACATATTTCTTCAGTAACGAAACATGGAAAACATTATGTGCCTTCACTGTGGGAGGAAGTGCTATTCTATATGCTAGGTCCCACTCTTTCCAAAATTTCAAAGGGTCCACAATATTAAGGTACCATCTTGGCACAACATCCCATTCTTAAGGAACTCTTTATGTGTCTAAATCGGAGATACACATGATCCCCTGCTTTGAACTCTCGAGGAGTCCTCTTTTTGTCTGCATAGATTTTCTGTCTATCCCGAGCTATTTTCAGATTTTGTTTTATCTGAACTACTTGTTGTTCCATTTCATTTATCATATCTGGCCCGATCATAATTCTGTTTATTGGGTTATTCTAGCTGATTGGAATATTGAATTGTCTACCATAGAGGGCCTCAAAATGACTCATATTTAATGACTCTTGATAGACATTGTTATAAGAAAACTCTACTAGTGGTAGGTAGTCTTCCCACTTCTTGGGTTGATGCATTACATGCATCCTTAACATATCCTCTAATACTTGGTTTACCCTCTCTATCTTCCCATCGGTCTAAGGGTGATAGGTTGTACTAAATAGCAATTTAGTTTCAAAACCAACAAACAAAGATTTCCAAAAGTTCGAAGTAAATTTTGTGTCTTTGTCGGATATGATTTCATTGGGCATGCCATGCAATATAAATATTTCCTTCATGAAAATACTGGAAATATCTATTTCCTTGCAAGTTGATTTGACGAGAACAAAGTGAGCAGCCTTTCTCAGTTTGTCCATAACTACCATGATGGTGTCATTCTGTTTGGTTGATTTTGGTAACCCTGTGATGAAATCCATAGAGATGGTTTCCCATTTCCATTATGGGATTGGTAGGGGCTACAATAGTCCTGCTGGATGTCAGTGCTCTACTTTAACTTGTTGACACTCTAGACATTTAGCTAAGTAATCAACTATGTCCATTTTCAGTTCGGACCAATAAAATAGCTTCCTAGTGACCATGATCATTTTTTGATAACCAGGATGACCAATATATGTTCTTTTGTGTAGTTCAACCATTATGAACCTATTCAAGTCGTCACAATTTTGGATATACAACCTACCTTTATAAGTTAGCAGACCATCATTTAGCAATTGATAACCCTCATACTTCATCCCTGTGGGCTCTTTCTTTAAGTATGATTTCACAGTCTAAAAAAATGCATATGTTTCTTGTGCTCTTTTGACTCTCTCCCTGATGTTTGTTTCACATGTGCTTATAGCTACCAAGTGAATCACTTTCATACATCTACTAAGGGCATCATCCACCATATTTCTTTTCCTTTGATATATTTGATTTCAAAATCAAATTCACTAAGGAGACCATCCATCTAGCTTGTCTAGCATTGAGTTTTGGTTGATCAAACAAATATCTCAACCCATTATGGTCTGTCATAAGAACAAATCTTCTACCTAGGAGTTAATGCCTCCACATTGTACTATGGCAGCCAAGTCCAGATCGTGAGTCACATAATTGATTTCATGCTCATTCTATTTTTTGGATTCGTAGCAAATTACGTGTCCTTCTTTCATAAGGACTCCTCTGAGCCCTTCATTGTGGGCATATGTACACACAAGGAAGTCCTTTCTTGGGTCTACAATCTTCATCACAGGTGCATTGATTAGAATGTATTTCAGCTCTTGGAATTTCTCTTCACATTCTGATGTCCAAATGAATTTAACTCTCTTTTTCTGAAGGGAGGTGATTGGGCAGTGAATCTTGGAAAATCCTTTTATGAACCTTCTATAGTATCATGCTAGGCCCATAAAGGATTTGATATCAGATACATCTTTTGGGGTAGGCCAATCCATAATGGATTTGATCTTGTCAGGATCAATTGCCACTCCTTCTTCAGAAATAATATGGCCTAAGTAGTGGACTTGTTTTTGGAAAAAGTCACACTTACTAAAATTAACATAGAGTTGATGTTCTCTTAGTACTTGAAGCACTAGCTTGAGATGTTATTCGTGTTCTTCCCTATTCTTAGAATAGATTAGGATGTCATCAATGAAAACCAACACAAATATATCCAAGAACTTATTGAGTACATTATTCATTAAGCACATAAAAGTGGTTGGTGCATTGGTATGCCCAAATGGCACCACCACAAATTCATAGTGCCCATATCTTGTCCTATATGTTGTTTTGTGGATGCCTTCATCCTTAATTCGGACTTGATGGTATCCAGACCTCAAGTCAATCTTGGAGAAAATTGTAGCACCCCTTGATTGGTCAAATAAGTCATCGATCCTTGGCAAGGGATACTCATTCTTAATGGTCATCTTATTGAGTTGTCTATAGTCTATGCACAACCTGAATGTGCCATCCTTATTTTTCACAAACAAGGTTGGTGCTCCCTAACATCTCCTTTAATTGCAGTTTGAGCTCAACTAGCTCTGGTGTACTCATTTTGTAGGGTGTTCTAGACACTGGCACCGTTCCTGGTACAAGTTCTATTGAAAAGTCAATATCTCTTCTTGGAGGTAGACCCGGTACCTCTTCTGGAAACACATCTTTATACTCTCTTAATATGGGATGGTCCTATAGGCTTGGTTTATTTTTCTCAACAGAGTTAAACACTTGTATTGCATACAAAGGAAATCCTTTTCTGCAATACTTCTTCACTTGAAGGGCTGATATTTTTCTCACTGAGACAAGCTTTTTAATCCCTTGTAGGGTTATTTTTCTCCCTTCTTCATCTTCACATTCCAAAGTTTTATTGTAACAATCCAACTTGGTTTTATGGGCAGCCAACCAGTCCATACCAATTAGCAATTCATACGATACTAAAGGGAGCATGTTTAAGGTGGCTTGGGTGGGTAATCCATTCATAATGAATTGGCATGCTAGTATGACCTTTGTTACCTTTCTTTTGGTTCCAATGGCTAGTTGTACCAGCCATGATTTAGCATGTTTTATTTGCTGCAATTTACATTTCTCAACAGTTTGAGGGGAAACATAACTCAGATTAGAACCAGGGTCAACTAAAATGGAAACTAGTTGGTTGGCAATCATAATTTCCATCTCCACCACTAAAGCTTGGTGGTCATCTTGTCTATTATCCAAGGCTACATAAATTTGTGGTATGCTTTTGGCCACATCATTGACTGTAATAGACTCTTGGATGTTGTATATCCTCCTATTGTTTTGTTGTATATGTGAATAGTCCCTCAGCAGATGTTCTTCTCCACAACCCCAACATTTCAAGGGTTCTATTTTTTTGTTATCAGTCTTACCTGGGGTTGTTCCAAAGGGTTTATTACCACTCTGAGATGGAAAATTATGTTGATATACACTTATAGTAGGAAGGCTCATCTCATAACTTTTCATATGGTTCTTAAATCTTGAGGATTTACACCCCTTCTTCTTGAATCTCGAATTACTTTTCTTCTTCCAATCCTCATGAGGTTATGTCTTATTCTTGAATTTCTCATAGCAATACCTTGCCTTCCGGATAATATCTTCTAAGGTCTTTGGCTCATCAAATTCAATTATGTCCCGGAAGGACTGAGGTGGTCCACTAATGAATAATTGCATCTTTACCTTTTCATCCTTTATGTAGGGCACATACCTTATCAGCTCAACAAATTTGTTGATATATTCATCTATTGTGAGTTTTCCCAACTTGAGTTCATAAAACTCCTTGGTCTTCCCATCAAAGTATTTCTCTGATAGATACTTCTTCTTGAAGTATTTCTCAAATTGTTTCCATGACAAAGTCCTTCTCATGGATTCCTTTCACATTCATAAGGTCCTCCCACCAAATGGAGGCCTTTCCATTCATGTTGAAAATGGTTATTCGAGCCTTTAAGTTTTTAGAGTAGTCATGGACTCTGAAGTACTTCTTCAAGCTTAGTAGCCAAACTTCTGCTTCTTCCCCCTTCTTAATTTCTCCATCAAAATTGGGTGGTTTGGATTTCTTAAATTCTTCAGGGTCATGGCTCTTGGAATGTTTCCTCTTCTTTCTTTTCCTCTGGGAATGTGAACTAGTTTTGCTACTAGAAGATCCCTTGGAGTTGTTAGTTTTTTCACAAGAGGATTCTTCCATTGAGTGTCTTTTAGCTCCATGTTGGGCCTTCTTTGAGGTGCTCCTCCTTGTGTAACCACTTTCATGACCATGCTTTTGTATCTCATATGGACTTTAGGTTTTCTTAGTATGATGTTTTTCCACGTGACTGGATGTTGGTCCATGTTGCAACTGCCTTTGTATATATGATAGGCTTTGCATTAGGAATGTGTTAATTTCAGTCTGTTTTTCTTGTTCTTTTATCAGCCTTTCATTGTCATCCTTACATCTCTATAATTCTACCATCAATCTTCTTATGATTTCAACCAAATCTGGAGGGGTTTCCACCACCCTCCTCTCATCAGACTCTTCCTCTCTATTGTGGGATCTTTCCCCCAATTCATGGTGTTTCACCATCCTGTATGTTGTATTTTTCTTGCTATCCACTAACCGCTTGAATGTTGATAAAAAATTCTCTATTAGTTAATTATATTACTAGTTTATGAAATACTAATCACACGGTTCAGACTTTCAAAACATATAACAACAACATAAAGCCTCATTCTTATCTTCAACAATGGTCTAAATAGGTCTCTTATGAAAGGGGTAAGTTTAGGTGTTACCCTTAAAAGTTCTCTAACAATATTTTTAAGTGATTTGTTCATGAGCCCAAGCAAGCCAAGTGTTGTTGCCTGCTCTGATACCAATTTCTAACACACTCGACCCCTTAAATACCTTTTTAAGGGATGGGGCATAAAAATTCACTTTCCTTCATCATCTTGAATCCTCTTCCCAAGGTTTCCATCACCTTCTACTCGTCAAGAGCTTTCCAACGACTGTTACCATGTTCAAATCTGAGCCCTGGATCGGAATTTATGCCCTTACGAAGCTCTTCATTTGTCATTGATCAAAGGCCATGTGATGTCCATGTTTAACACAAAGGCTTACGGGAATTCGACGTTCGGCGTTGAACGCCTCTTTTTATTTCTACGCGCATGTCCTCCAGAGTCCCGAACTCCCGAAGGACCCCAAAATCTTGCCTTGTGACTCTGGCCTTTGGCCCTTTTGGCTTACCTAAGATACTACAACCCAAACCTCCAGAGTCTCGAATTCCTAGACTCCTAAAGGGTCCATAGTTACACGTGGCAATGCATTAAATGCAGGGGGAGGGATAGGTGGATCCGGTCCTTCGACTAAGTTAATCCCCAACATCCCAACACCCCAATTTTCCTAATGTCCCAAACTCCCGGTGGTTCTGGGTACTCCACCAACTGTTAGGTCGTGCGATCATGTGCTAGGGGGTTGACACGTGGCAAGGGGCATAGATGACATGTGGCCCCATAAATGGGTGACACGTCTCACATTCTAATGGGCACATAGGGTCTATGAAAAGCATGAATCAGGGTGACATGTGGCATGTCGAACGTGATTCCACGTCAACCTAGTCTGACATCCCTCCAACGCCCCTTATATCCCATGGTCAAGATGTGTACACATAGACCCATATATCTACGGCCTTTGTTACTTCACAACTTCGACATTCAGGGGATATGTTATGTAACTTCATCCTTTCTCCCAAAGTGGTCAGCGCTAGGATGACCACGATCTAGATTCGACGGTCATGAGGGATATCGAAGCATTCTCGGATCTACGGTTCTCGTTGCTTCGTGACTTTGAGGTTCGGGGGTTTCGCATGTTTAACACTCTTGTTCTCCCGGAGTAGATCAACATCAGATTGACCATGACGTAGAACCACCAGACAACATTTGACATAAGACAAGGGTGACACGTGGCCCAATCAACTAGTGACACGTGTCAAGGCCTATTTGACACCTGAGGTCTGTGAAATCCACAAATCAGGGTGACACGTGTTACACCCACTATGATTCCACGTCACCCTAGGTGACGTTAGCATGCCTTGTCACTCTGGCCTTCAACGCTCCGGTGATATTCTCATTCACCAACATGTCGAACCTCCCGAAGTAGGACTTCGTCGAAGTAATTTACGCTATCCTCCCACTAGGATCGATCTGATGGCCGAGAAGGGTTCTGAAGGATCCTTAGATCCGTGGTCCACATTATTTCTCCAATTCGACATTCAAGGGTTTTGGTGTTATGACACCGTTTTTCTCCCGAAGTGGTGAACATCGAATTGACCACGACGTAGATCCAACAGTCAAGGAAGATCCTGATTGTCTTCATATCTATGGTTCTCGTTACTTTGCGAATGGTAAGTGGGTCAGGGCTTAACGGTGGAACAGATCCCACGGTCATGGTTAAGGAAACCGCTCGATGTCGGTCAACCTCGTTGGTAACCGTAACAACAGGTTGCCTTCGGCTAATTTGAGAGTGGTGAGGCCATAACATCCCGGAGTTCCAAAGCCAAAGATAGCTTACCTCCTTTCGGATCTAGCAAATGGTTCCCAGGTATTGGTCATATGGATTCTCTGACAGGCCTCAAGGTTGTACACTCTACTCTTAACCATTATTTGGTTAGGACCATGGACATGAGCCCTCGATCACACAGACGAATATTTTGAAGGAGGCACCCTCCCTCCACAGAGATGGAATTTAGTAATCCCACAAAGGTATATTAGAGAGGTCGACATGACTTAGATTTTCAGCTAAACCCACCCTGACTCTTGTGTTACAAAGTCCATCCTTGAGGAAATTTCCCTTAAGGATTTTCCAACCAATCTAGAGATCGTAAACTTATTCTTAAATTCATTCACAAACCCACGTCTAACAGTTCTCTTATTGCTACGTAGAGGCAATTTAAAAGTCAATCAAAAGTACAGGTTTACAGAAGAATGATAAGCATTTCTAATATAAATCAAGCACTGCAAATCTTAGTCATAGACACAACCATTCGATCATTATTTCAACTCTAGTACATAGGATTAGAGAATACTTATCAAGAAAACTAGAATCGTGAAGCAACTGGTGAGAGGGGTTCATGTTTCCATCCAACCGTAGGCACAACCACTTGTGAATGGATTTATCGTTGGCCACCCCCTAGCTAGACCATGATGCTCTGAGAGAGACTCTTCTTTCTTGTTCAACGATAGTGAGGAACAGAGGTTACTCTCCTCCACCCATAGAAACTTGGAAAAACGATGTTCTCTCTACCAACAAAGGGGGTCTGCAACGAGTACTTCCACAATCACTCATCTTCTCTGTGACCACATTTATCAACTTGGAATGAAAACGTTACCAACAACTTCTTGCACCCATAACGAGCTTGTTTTCAGTTCTCTCTAAACCAGAGAGTTGCCTACGTTCTTCTCTCTCTCGCCCTCCTCTATGCCCACGAGTTCCTTTCATTTATTACCTTCCTCAACAAGATTGTGTGGGTTTGAATCCCCAACTCGTGGTCAGGTCAGGAATTATTTCAGGAGGGTACTTTTCCCATCTCCTCATTAACTCTTGAGGAGGACTTCCCAACTACCAGCCTGTCTGGTAACTTATTTCTGGGTCAGAGGATTGTTCTGGGTCTAAGAAATTTAAATCCAATAAGGTACTGGTCTGGTGGGGGTCATCTCAACCATTTCTGGTTCCCCCCACCATCTCTCTCATAGCATCATGATCTACCTTGGGAAACCCCCCCTTCAACAGTTATGCAACATTATCCATTTTAATTAATAACAAAAATACATACATTACCTTTTATAAAAAAAACGGTCCATCAAATCCAACATTCACACATATTCAGTCTGCCACATTCTTTTGGCAAGTTATAGTTATATTTACAATCTAGGGGGGACATGGGTATTACAAGGGATATCTTCTAACTAACATTTTTTTGAAAGTTAGGTATATGTTGGTGTTCCACTTTTTTTTCCTGAGGAAAGAATTATGTAATTTTATTAAATATAAACAAAATTACATAGTTAGATGCCAAAGACATTCAAGAGTGCACTAAAGCCACTTGAAAAAACAACTCTTCATATTTTCCTCTTTAAGCATAAACGTAAACTATAATAGGAATATTAAATTTGTTTCCTATCACCAAAAGCCATGAAAATTACATCATTCAATTATAATCTTGAAATTGTCCTCCATTTTAAACAAAATTATATAACATTATAAAATTAGATCCAAAGTTCATGTGTATATTAAGTTGTGTACCCATCCTAGAGTATTGATATAATCCAGGTTTCTTGATCCAATCTTAATCCATCTATTGATAGTCCATCTATTATCATGTTCTTGACCTTGTATATGCGAGACAAAGATATATGTGAGAAAGTTGTAAATGTAAGTTGAACATCTTCATACAATGGTTGTAAAATGAAATTTCTTAGTGTTGTTTCCTTGCACATCCATTGAATAACTAGGAGTGAATCACCAAATATTTGAATTTGTGATACACCAAACTCTTGGACCAGCCTCAAAACTAATTTGAGAGCCATCAATTCACATTAATTATTAGTTTCTTGCCCTATACTAGCAAAGAAATGTAATGATTTGAATATAAATATAAAATACTACCAAATCATCCCTAAGGAGGGATCCTCTGTGAGGCACCATGAAAGTATGCCCATGGGATGTCCTTGTTGATTACTTCCTTCAACTCATGGGTGATTTCTTTGTCTTGAATATGTGGGTAAGCATTTAATATGTTTAGAGCATGGACAACACATTTAAGATGTAAATTCTCTTTTCCTTCAAACAACTTTAGGTTCTTAGCTAACTAAACTCCCCAAGCTATGTTAAGAGGAAGGGATATGATCTTCTTTGTATCATTTTTTACATGCCATGATCTAAATTCCTCTTTTATGTCTTCACCTTCCTAGGCATTTCTTAATCTAATCATTATTTCCACCTCTTTTCATACGTATTTTGTATAAGCGGGGGTCATAATTAAATGTACAATGGTTTCTTCTACTTGCTGACATAAGTTGCACCAACCATGTCCATTGAAGTTTTTCTTTTGTAGCACCTCCTAGGTGGGAGCCCTATTGCTTAAAACTAATCACATGAGTATTATGTTTTTTGAAGGGAATCTTAATTTCCAGGGGTTTTCCACCACCATACTTGTTGTCCCTCCCTTCCTCAACAAGAGCTTTGTAACTTGTTATGGGCACATAGGTTCTAGTTTGATTAAGTGACCATACTAGTTGGTCATCATCTTCTCTTATTTTGACATTATTGTCTTTTAATGTGTCTGTGTATCTCTACCATGCCTCAACATATTCTCTCTTGGGCCTTATCTCCTCCCAAGTTATCCATTTTTATTGCCAATTTGTTGACCTCTCCTAGTTCACAACTTTTCTAAGTGTATAATAGCAATTGCTTTTTATCTCTTGAATCGTCCAAGGAAGTAATTTGTGCATTTTTTATACAGGTTTAGCTTTAGATAGAAAACCGAGTACTTCAATCCATGATCTAGGTCTGTCAGTCGGCAGGGAAATAAATGAGTAAAATTGTCCTTTTCTATTTAGTGATAGCCCACGAGGAAAGTGTAGACTTTTCAAGGTTTATAATCATACATGTTACTTTACATAGTAAATCCAATATATCTTTGAACTTCTCAATTACCCTTCTTGTACCCTCACAAAAAAAATAGGATATTATCCACAAACAACATATGTGTGATATTATAGGTTCATCCAATGTTTACCCCTTTGAAACTACCACTTTTTGATGCCTCTTTTATTAACCTACTAAACCCCTCATCAATTAAAAGGAAAAGGGGAGGGGATAAGGAAAACACCTCTCTAAAACCTCTTCCTTGTTAATATTATGGTAGCTTCGGGAGGTACGAACCTCTATTATGAGCTATGACGAGATTAGAATCCTCCGGAAGGAAGCAAAGAATTGAAGGAAACCCTAGACAGGTTGTCAGCTGAACAAATATATTTATATTGAATTTATTGATGCCCAGAAGGAGAAGTCGACCCAGTTAAACTGGCCAGGTCGGCCCCAGTTAGACTGGCCAATCCACTATAAATACAGGGTGCCAGTTTCATTATTTATCATCTCAGCAGTTGCAGTGAGAGCAATATCTGCGCAGGCAGTTGCAGGCAGCAGTAGTTTGGTGCGCAGGTTTTCTGAAAAAGCTGGGAGAATGGTGCACTAGCTTCTGGGTGGGATCATCTGTTCAGTTTAGTTTCTATTCTTTTTCTTGGTTCATTTAGCCTCTCTTGGCTATAGATTGCAGCCAAAATTCTCTTCTCGGTCAAGGTCAAGGTGCTCGGAGGGTGGCTTAAGGCTTGTGGTTGGGTGACGAGGGTATCGTCAATGGTTAAATGAGCACAATCCTCTATATTCTAATAGGTTATGGGCCCACACACCCTTCAGTCAGCCTAAAACGCTGGAAGGAAACATAACCGCTAAGTATTGAGCTCATTGAGGAACTGCCGCTAGGGTTACTAGCAGTAGCAGCTTCCAAAGAACTGCAGCTAGGGTTACTGGCAGTAGCAGTTGCAGAAACCCTAATTCTCAGATCCGGCACCTTGTGATGGAGCATCTTGCTCAAGGAGAAGATATCCAGATGTGCCCTAACTTAGTGCACCTATTGACTTTCTCAGAAGAGAGAAAATACGCAGTTGAAGTTTTGGATCAAGGCATGACCAATTATCAGTCACCGAAGACATGTACGAAACAATCAGTCTCTTACATTACTCAGCACTTACCGGGACAATTGAAGACGATATGTGGATAATCGACAGTGGATCTTCCAGGCACATGATGACAGATCAAGCAAGACTCTCAGATCTAAATGAGAGAAAGACATCGTACAAAGTGAAGCTTGGAGACAAAAGCACCTACCCCGTCGAAGGATTTGGACAAGCCTCCATCAAACTGGAATCAGGTAATCATGTTCACTTAAGCAAAGTACTATATGTACCTGGTTTAGAAAATAATCTTGTATCAATATCATGTTTAGAAGAC
>ML813443.1:316247-339345 GCA_009831015.1 Picea engelmannii | reverse complement strand
ACCTATGACGAGATTAGAATCCTTCGGAAGGAAGCAAAGAATTGAAGGAAACCCTAGACAGGTTGTCGGCTGAACAAATATATTTATATTGAATTTATTGATGCCCAGAAGGAGAAGTCGGCCCAGTTAGACTGGCCAGGTCGTCCCCAGTTAGACTGGCCAGGTCGGCCCCAGTTAGACTGGCCAGTCCACTATAAATACAAGGAGCCAGTTTCATTATTTATCATCTCAGCAGTTGCAGTGAGAGCAATATCTGCGCAGGCAGTTGCATGCAGCAGCAGTTTGGTGCGCAGGTTTTCTGGGAAAGCTGGGAGAATGGTGCGCTAGCTTCTGGGTGGGATCATCTGTTCAGTTTAGTTTCTATTCTTTTGCTTGGTGCATTTAGCCTCTCTTGGCTATAGATTGCAGCCAGAATTCTCTTCTCGATCAAGGTCAAGGTGCTCGGAGGGTGGCTTAAGGTCTGTGGTTGGGTGACAAGGGTATCGTTAATGGTTAAACGAGCACAATCCTCTATATTCTAACATTCCTAACCTGAAGAAAGGAGATGTTGCCCCACTGATTAAGATAGCAAAAGATAATGAAGTAATGCATCTCATCACACATACAACAAATTTATGACAAAACCCTAGTGTATAAAAATAACTCTAAGGTGGAGCTAGCTTATCGTATCATATGCTTTGGAAAGGTCCACTTTAATCACCATTGATATTTGGTTCCTGACTTTCATTGAATGAAGGAATTCTCGAGTTATCCCAAATGCCTTGTGGATTTTCCTTCCCTCTAAAAACCCAAATTGTTCTCTAGAGATTTTCTTTGATAAAACACTTTTCAATCTTCTAGCAATAACCTTTGAGATGATTTTATAGATGCAACTACATAAAGAGAATGGCTTGAATTTTTCAAAGGTTGTTGAATTATCATCTTTAGGGATCAACACTATAAAAGTTGTGTTGTAAGCTCTAAGCATTTTACATGTCATTCTTGCAGCCTCCACCACCCCTCTTAAGTATTCTTCTATAAATCCATAATGACATAAAAATAATTCCACATGAAGGCCATCTAGCCTTGGACTTTTGTCCTTTTCAAAGCGTTGTAAATTTGATGCAGTTATTCTTTTCCAACCTTTTTCATCAACTCTTAATTTTCCTCATGATTGACAAAGTAAGGAAAGGAGTTTGATAGCCTTATTACATATGTTATTGTTGCTTGAGAATCCTATTTGAAAAGGAATGAGAAGCAATTGACTCCTTCAGCTTCAATACCATTGAATTTTTTTGCCAATCTACCATCTCCTTTGTCAATTTTCGAAGCCAAGTTTATGTTTTTCCTATAGTTTGCGTATCTATGAAAAAACTTGGTGTTCTCATCACATACTTTTAACTATAAGGTCTTGCTCTTGAGCCTCCATTCTTTCTCTTTTTCTAGTAGTATGTTCCTCTTTTTATCTTTCGAAAGCTTTACCTCGAGTTTATGGTCCTCATTTAAATTACCAAACCCGTCGTTGTTAAAAAGTACTTCTAGGGCATCCTCCACTTCTTTAAGGGTACTATCATCTTTCTACTTTTTGTCTCTTGCCCATTAAACAACTAAATTTTATGCTTCTTTTAAATTTTGATGAAATTGGATAGATGCAAATTCTCTTAAGTTTTCATCAAAGAGTTTCTAGCCATCTTTCTACCTTATATTCATGCTTGGTTTGCAAAACCCTATTATAAATATAATAAATATAACATAATTATAACTAATTATAATACATAATAATAATAATAATAATTAAATTAAATTAATAAAACACCAAGAAATAACCTCTTCACCTCGTGAACAGTCAATGCTACAAGTAAACTATCACGAGGTTGGTTGTACATCATCATTTTATCAATAAATATTTATTTAACACATTCTGTGTTCAATTAAATAACAACACTATTGTTACTATGGTATCAGAGCCAATCATTGGGAAATGTTCCACTCGCCATACATGTCCACTTTTGTTGTCTACGTTGTTCCTCCAGGCTCCCCCATTCGTATGTTGGTCTACCCTAAGTCTATACCTGAATGTTGTCCACCCTCGTCCGTACGTTGTCCTTACAAGCGTCCGTACAGACATTTTTTCCCTGCTATCCCTGCCGCGTAGCTGCCTCTGACCACTTAGTCTACCACACACCATCCAATCCGTTGCCACCGTGCGACTCATCGCCCCCTTTTCGACTATTGTCCATACCCTTCCACTAAAATTATAACCTTCCATCTTCCATCGTGCCTTTTAATATTTCCTAATTAACTTTTTTTTCCAAGAGAAATTAACTCAAATTTATAAATGGTATAAATTCGTTTACAAAAACTCTGAAATCAGACAAAAAAGTCGGATCAGTGCTAGAACCAGGTCTGATCAGATCTTACAATTAAAACAAAGCTGCCAGGGAACAAAAATGGTCAATATACGAGTCAAATAACTATCACAGCGATCACAAAAGAGAAATTGAAGCTCTCAATACGCCACTTGTTCAGTCAATCGCCCATTAAAGTAAAGTTGTCACTACGGCTAACGAAGCCTGCCTCCGTCGCCAAACAAATGGACAAATACAAGCAGAATTCAAGGCTCTCTGAGCTCTTCTCCTGTGTAACGAACTTGACTTTATAGCTCGAAGAGATTGAAGGAGGAGATCGGACTCTCCTGTCCACTGTCACAATGGTAAATTGAGAGCCTGTCGACCACTTGACTTAGAGCTCTCTTAGAGAGAGCGTCCACCTCGGAATTGAACGATCTGGGGAGATGGCGGAAGGAGATGTCAGTGAAGGATAGAGCCAGCTGTTGCGTTTTTTGTTTCCAACCTTCCACGTGGATGGACTGGAGATTGCATTTACGATTAATCTAGTCAATGATAACTTTCGAGTCGCCTATGACTTGTAGGTGATTTAGGGACCAAAAGGATGCAAGCGTAAGAGTAGCCCATAAGCCCAAGAGCTCGGCTTTGGTGTTTGTACCCCTACCACAATTTAGAAACCACTTGGTAATCCTCTCCGGGTGAGATTTGAAAGTACCTCCAGCACCACAGCATAAACCAGAAGTCTGAGCCGCTCTGTCAAAATAAGCCACAGAGTAACCTTCAGGCAAGAAAGAATCCACCGCTTTGAAAGGAAGAGCTTTGATTGTAGACAACTGCCAATGGAAAGATGCTAGAGTTCTATAACAGACCGCCTGTAGGGAAGGGGAGGCGTCCTCGAAAAGAGCCTTGTTGTGCTCTAACCAAATATGCCAACAAATGAAGACTGCCAGAGTAGGGGGCGCAGCTTGGACAGATAACCAGGAGGAGAAACATTCAGAAAAGGTGGCACCGGTCCAGTGAAAGGGGAGGGAGAAAAACTGCAAAATGCGTTTCCAGATATCTTGAGCAAAAATATAGTGAATTAGCATGTGATGAATGTCCTCCGAGGCTCTGCGGCAAAGAACGCATAAGCCAGGACCCTGCCAACCTTTTCTACGTAGCATCTCCCAGGTGAGGAGTTTATCTCTAGCACAAAGCCAAAAAATAAACTCAATTAAAATAATTTATGCACAAAGATATCTTGAGCAAAAATAAGTTAATTTCCTAATTAACTTATTATCACCTTATCATTAAACTTTTTTAATTATTTTATTATAAAGTCACTTTTGGATATTTTAATTGAGTTTATTTATAAAGTCATTATCATTATAAAAAAATTGATTAAATCATATATAATTCATTTTTTTAAAACTAAAAGTGGGTTCCACAATGAAGAAAGTTAACCCCAAAAATGGTTAACAACGACGAATTACAGGAAAACGTAACCAATATAGAGTGAAGTCAACATTGTAAGTTATCAGCTCAACAATGTGGAAAAATTGCAAAAATACATGAACGACAAAATCGATAATGGAAAAATTGCAAAAATACATGAACGACAAAATCGATAAATTATTAGAAGGCGAAAATAAAATTGACAAGTTGATACAACAAGGGAAAAGATTATTGGAACTCTCTAAAAATCGATGGGACGAAGAACTACGAAAATGGGATAACGATAAAAATGAAACAACGAGAAGACTTGATGAACTTATTGAAAAATTGAGTAATTAACTGAATGGATAGATGCATTATTTGCAAAACCCTTGACTTATCAAAGAACACCACAAAGTCCAAAATCACAAAATTTAGAAGATCAGGGACACTAGGAAATACCAGAGGTTAATTTTTCAAGAAATATGCATTACTCAAGATTTCAAGATAGAGATCACCAAAAGTTTAAAAAGGATTTACCAAAATATGATTGGAAGGACCATAGGGGAGTTTTCGTCTCGATCAACAAAATGGACAGTATTTTTGAATCACTCCCCAGTTGGGTGAACGAGAAAAAATAATGACATCATCAAATAGTTTAGAAGGAGAAACTTATGATTGGTACCTATGGTGGTCCAGAAAATGTGACGCTTGCTCCTTCCATTGGAAAAGCTTCACAGTTGGCCTACTAAAAAGGTTCGATGACGAAGAGGATGATGACCTATATAACAAGTCCATACATATTAAAAAAAAGGAAACAAAAACGACTATACACACGAATGGGAGGTTTTGGAAACAAGGTTGTGCGGATTCACAGATGAGAAGTTGCTAAAAATGTATATGTGTGGATTACAAGATTACATTGATTCGGATTATTTTCGACACGAAATGAGAACGGAGATATAATAAAGAAATGCACAGAGATATCACAGATATTCAATAATGTAGCATAAATGTATCAAATATGCAACCATAAATACAGATATACAGTAATACACGATTTCTATTAATGAAATAAATGTACAGAGACTGTAAAAATACAGAGTGAAAGACTCGCTAGAATGGTGGTAGCTTATCTCTGAGAAGAGATGTGACGGCTACTCGCATTCGCAAGAAGATGATTACAATGAGGCTCTAAAGGCCTTTTTACAATAAACAGGAATTCCAAAAACCCTAGACATCCAAAAACCTAACCCTAGGAGATGAAATGCCAAAAGTCATGTGGGTCCCGTTTGGGTAAGTTAGTACATCAACTTCTCGGGGTCATAACTTTTGCATACGATCTCTGTTTTAGGCGTATGATAGCTCCTTGGAAAGGTATCGCCGGGGAGATTCATTTTGGGGGCTCAATCATGCCTTTGGTTATCATTGAGAACCTCGATCTCGAAAAACCTTCATTTAGGCCCTCAAAATGGCCCTGGAAGTTAAAACCTGCTAAAAATAGTAAATTGCCAAAATTGCCAGAAAACTGTTTTGAGCCAATCGGAAAAGGTGGGTGGCCACCGATATCCACCTGGATCATACATCCATAGTGAAATCAAACTATGGAACCCTAAAACTATTAAAGATGCTAGATATGCAACAAAGCTAATTGAACAAAAAAATAAGTTCAATGGGCCATCATTCACAAGTCTTCATAGGTCAAATAAATATTCAAATGAAAGATCAAAGAAATACTCCATAGACAAGTACAACAAGTATGTACCACCTCAGTTAAGGGAAGGAGAAACCATGCAACATGACCAAGATAATAAATGGGAAAATGAATACAGATATTGTGGAGACAAATGGTCGCCATGACACATATGCAACAGTAAAAAATTGTATACTTGTGAAGCACAGAAAGAATCAGACACATATGACAATGACTCAGATGAAGAAAATAAAAATGAATATGATGCCCCCAATACAGAGCCTGAAGAGGCCATGCCCAAGATATCCCTTGTTGCAATAATAGGAATAGCGCAACCGCAAACATTAAAACTAAGGGGCACGTGAAAAAAGAAAATGTCACCATTCTTGTAGACACATGGAGCACCCATAATTTTATAGATATAAATGTTACAAAAAGATTAAATATATTTGTTTATCCAACCGCAGATATAAGAGTGATGGTGGTAGATGGAAAAACAATTGACGGAGTTGGAAAGTGTCGCAAGGTCAAGCTACAAATAGAAGATTACGAATTGGAATCTAGGTTCTACATAGTACCCTTGGGTGGAGTAGACATTGTCTTGGGAATTCAATGGTTTCAAACATTGGGGATCTATTCGGAAAATCACCAGAAACAATTTATAAAATTCAAATGAGAAGGAAGAAGATATAAATTATAAGGATTCCATCCACCCCCACCCAAATTATATCCTCACGACAAATGGTGAGATCAATTTGAAAGGTAGCACCAACTTACGTGGCACAATTTCATTAGATGAAGATATTAGCATCATAAGTGGTCCATTCTCAACACCCAAAGATTCAAGAATTAATCCAAATTACCTATGAAGCTGCCTCTGAAAAGAAAGATAGAGCATATAATCGAGGTTAAACCATATTCAACACCGGTTAACATCAAACCCTACTGATATCCTCACCGCCATCAAACAAAGATAGAAAGGATAATTCGAGACCTATTAAAATGTGGGGTTATTACATCAAGTAGGAGCCCATATGCAACTCCAGTAATCTTGGTTCGAAAAAAAGGATGAATCTTTTAGATTATGCATAGACTATTGAGGGTTAAATAAAATAACTATACAAAAAAAATTCCTCTACCAATTATAGACGAGTTGTTGGATGAACTCCATGAAGCAAAATATTTTTCAAAATTGGATATAAGGTCAGGGTACTACCAGATCTGAGTAAGATTGGAGGATGTGGAAAAAACTGATTTTCAAATGCACGAAGGTCACTATGAGTTCAAGGTGT
Source organism: Picea engelmannii (assembly GCA_009831015.1). NCBI lineage: Eukaryota > Viridiplantae > Streptophyta > Pinopsida > Pinales > Pinaceae > Picea > Picea engelmannii. The sequence continues at coordinate 332,620 of ML813443.1, read as the reverse complement.
TGTCATTCGGGTTAACAAATACCCCTGCTACTTTCCAAGCAACTATGAATCAACTCTTTCGGCCCTACTTGAGAAAGTGCGTACTAGTCTTTTTTGATGATATTCGTATTTACAGTAAGACTTGGAAGGAGCATATGAAGCATCTAGAGCAAGTACTTTCTCTCTTAGAAAAAAACTAGTTTTATGCAAAAATATCAAAATGTACATTTGGAAAAGAGGAAGTAGAATACCTTGGACATATTATATCCAAGGAGAGAGTTAAGGTGGACCCCAGTAAAATCAAAGAAATCACAAAATGGCCAAAACCAATCAACATATCAAAACTAAGGGGATTCCTCGGATTAACAGGTTATTATCAAAGATGTATCAAGAACTACGCTCATTTGATAGCACCACTGACAAACCTATTAAAGAAAAATTCCTTTCAATGGGACACCAAGGTCAAATGATGTTTTGAGACATTAAAAAGGGTTATGTCATCTACACTTGTGTTAACAACACCATATTTTACAAAACCCTTTGTAGTAGAGTGTGATGCTTAAAGATTTGGAATAGGAGTAGTGTTAATGCAAGATGGCCATACAATAGCTTTTGAAAGTCGAAATATCAACAAAAGGGAAGGCTTAAAGTCTACCTATAATAAGGAAATGCTTGTCATTATGCATTCATTAGATAAGTGGTGACAATATCTCTTAGGAAGCAAATTATTGATATGTACAAATCACAACAGTATTCAATACCTACTACAACAAAAAAACGTTGTCCACCAAGCAACAAAAATGGATGGAAAAACTTTCTACCTTCGATATGGAAATAACGCACAAAAAGGGGAAGGGCAATGTAGTTGTTGATGCACTACCTTGAAAGGATGACGAAGTAAAATCATGTGCAACAATAGTAATGATTTCTAATTGGTTAGGTGAAATCTGAGTTGAATATGCCAAAGATCCCGAATCTAATTCAATAATCAACAATTTGGACCAAAACCCCAAATTTGAATGGGAAAATGACATATTATGGTATATGAACAAAATCTGTCTAATTCCATCTTCAAAATTGAAAATGAAACTCTTAAAGGAATCACATTGTTCCCCAACAACAGGACATGTAGGATTTTTCAAAACCTACTATAATGCACGACAATCATTCTATTGGAAAGGAATGAATAAGGATATTAAAAAATTTGTCGTTGAATGTGACATATGTCAAAGAAATAAAAATGAAAATGTTATGACTCGAGGGTTACTTCATCCTCTACACATTCCTAACCAAAAATGGGAAGAGATCTCGATGGATTTCATTGAAGGGCTACCCATGTTTGACGGTAAGGATAAATTTTTTGTCGTGGTTGACAGATTAAAAAAATATGCACATTTCTTGGTAGTAAGGAAAATCGACTCAACGAAACAAATTCATATGTATTTTGCAAAAACATTTATAAATTGCATGGGTTTCCAAAGGTTATTGTCAGAGAGGGATGCAAAATTTAAAGGATTTTTTTGGAGATATTTTTGCAAACAAAAATGAATATCCCTTAATATGAGCTCATTCTACCATCCACAAATTTATGGTCAGGAAGAAATTGTAAAAAAATGCTTAGAAACTTACCTTCGATGCTTTGTGACATATAAGAAAAATAAGTGGTCTCAATGGTTACATTTAGCCAAATGGTGGTATAATTATACATATCACACTTCCGCTAAAATGGCCCCTTTTCAAGCCTTATATGGTTATGAACCACCCAAATGGAAAGAATTTGCACTGATTGAAACTAAGGTGCAAGCAGTAAAGAATCACCTAGAGGAAGAGTAGAAAATCATCAAAATGTTTTAAAAGAAAACCTAGTAACAACTCGTAATCGAATGAAACAACTAGCATACCAACATAGGTCAGAAAGAGAGTTTGAAGAAGGTGATTGGGTGTTTGTAAGACTCCAACCCTATAAACAATTATCCCTTAAGCAACAAGGGAGTTACAAATTGGCTCCTAAATTCTATGGACCTTTTCGAATTAACAAAAAAATTAGCAAAGTAGCTTATGGATTGGAATTTACAGACAACTATCACATCCACAACATATTCCATGTCTCAAGAAGGTGTTAGGACAAGCCCAACCAGTTCAAACAGAAATCTCAGAATTCAAAGACAAAAGGATAATTATTTTAGAACCAGAAGGTATTCTTTCCACCAAGGAAAAGGTGTTATGTTCCATAACTATTAAGGAATATCTCATCAAATGGAAACAAACCTTCCAAAAGAAGATTCAACACGGGAATCATAACATTTTCCCTGAAAATACCCATCACTGCCCTTGCTTTGAGGACAAAGTATTTTTTAAGGGGACGGCCATGTTATGAACATAATAAATATAAATTAATTATAATACATAATAATAATAAAATTAAATAAAATTAATAAAATACCAAGAGGCACGTACCTCTTCACCTTGTGAACAATCAATGCTATAAGTAAACCGTTATGAGGTTGATTTTACATCATCATTTTCATATCATTTTATCTATCAATATTTTTTTAACATATTTTGTCTTCAATTAAATAACAACATTGTTGTTACAGGCCCTTACTTAGGCATTTTCATCTACCAACGAATTTTCAACCCCAGGAATAGGTATGAGGGTTGGGGGATTAGGGTTTTTATTGTAGAGATTGGGTAGAAAATACCTTACAAATTACAAACCTTTGGTTTCTACCTCTAAACCCCAAGTCACCAAATTAAATTTTCATAGGATTTTCTTATATATGGAGAAAGAGATTGTAAGGACTTACCCAATTGTGGAAAGTAACCCTTATTGTTGCTAATAAACATCTCGGACCGGTTCCTTTTCTATCCCGTGATAAAAGGTTGATGTTCTGCTTCTAAAGTTTTATCCCAAGGACAACCATTTTTTTCCTTAGGAAAAAAGTGTAACTTTTATTAAGAGAAATACAAATTACATGAATAATGCATGCCTAAACATGCATTTAGTCGAAAATATTTTTCATCCCAAGAGGAGGAAAGAAACAAAGAAAGGTCATGTATAAGCAACCCCAAACCATATGGAATCCTCAAAATCAAACCATAAGAAAAATGTAGCCATGAAAAAGCAGCAGACACAACCTGGACGGACCAGGCAGAGAGGCAAATAATCCCCAAAAGGTCTAGAGCTGGAGGGGAAAAAACAAGGAGTCTTGCAACCACAGAGGAGAAGAAACCAGAAGATGCACGCCCAAAAAGGACCTCAAAGTGTTGACCAAGGGAAACAAATCAACACCACATGCCCAGAAGGACCTCAAAGCTTTGACCCAAGACACAGAAGAAGAAAAGTAACCCCAACATCCTCTACACAAAACTCCAAAACCCACGAGGAGCACAGAGACTCCATAATAATCAAAGAAACAGAGAGAACCCTGACTTTGCATCAGGCCCTGAACAAACCGACATTAGTGAAGACGGCCTGAAACCTCCATGAACACCCATGACAACATCAACCTTTGATCGAGACCGAGAGGAAAAACATATCAGCTATCAATAGACCGGATCTGGATCGTTTAAAGGAAAAAATCCACTGAGAGGCTCCAAATCAAGAACAAAACCCCAGATCTACACATCAGACCAGAAGAAGCAAATAAACCTCAAATAAAAAACTAGATCTGCCCACTGGAAGGCGCAACCATCAACAAAAAATGAGGATCAAACAATACCCACCCCCAGAAGAGCTTCCTGAAGCATCAGATCCACTCTGAAACACCATAGAACCTGCGGCTAGTGTCTGCACGAACCCAGACACCCTCGGACAATTGAAGAAAAAACAGATCTCCAACGATCGCCTCATCATAAAAAAAACGTGTGCACTCTAGAGAGAAACGAGACCAAGGTCGCCTTGGTACCATTGCCACTGAGAAGAGGATTACAGGCATGAAATCGACGTGGAAAGGGAGAGGGGTATGCGGCTAAGGAAACCCTAGACGCAAACCCCCCATGAAATGAATTCATCCCAAGGACAACCATTGGACACCTTATCCTCCAATTTGTCCTTCCAACCTGGGTTATGGGTCATTCCCATATGTTCCTCCCTCAAACCTCTCGTCTACTTTCTCTGAGCCCAAATATTTTGTTGAGTTGGAAATTTACAATCGACATCCAAGTTACCATAGGTGTGGCAACTGCCACACCTGAAGGGCATACCCTTATAGTATAGGGTTAGATTAAAAAGGTTTACTCCTCTTCTAATGTCCATAGTCTTCACTAGTCCTTTACTAGTCTCCAAACCCATGAGAATCTAGGCCATTCCAAAATACCTCATGTCATGGTAAGAGAAATTGGATTCATAGTATATTTTGAGAGCATTCCCTATTTCCCCAAACACTTCCTATAACCACAAGACCAAAGGGATTCTTAGAATTCTAACCCATACTAGGAGTATATCCACTTGAGTAGACCAGGCATCGAAAGTCAAAATTCCATTAAAAAAAAGTTTTTGTGAACCTCACTTTCAATATTTGTGTAGGATTGTATCAACGTCTAACACTATTCTAAAGATCCCTACCATCCAACCCTTTGCCAAAGTCATGGTACATGGGATGAAGCCAACCATGGGATTGAAGTTGGATTTGGTATAGTCCTTTAAACATTCACTTCTCATCCTTCTACCTGGAAACCAACCTACAAGCACCAGATCTTCTAATTCCATGATGCCATTACGCCTATTCTTCTCTCCCAAATTCAGGCTGACAGGGTCATGCAGTTTTTTAATACACTTGCATTTTTTGTGTTTTCTCACAGCTTCCAATATTCGTGACCCAAAAATTCTTGCATCAAAGGTTGAGGAGTCACTTATATGTTTAAGTTCTAGAAGCTTCCCAATAAACCCTACCTCTGATAAAACTTCTTTTCTTTTGAGTGTGGTATAGTAAGAGAGTTCAAAATCTCTGTAAAAAAGAACAGGAGGAATAACGATACCAAGGCCATCATGCAATCGATCTAAAACCTTGTCCTGAACTATCCTAAGGTTTAATTGTAGAGGACCTACATGATCTATTCCAACGTGTATCATGTAAAGCTCCATTTTTGGGATTCACAGTTTTCACAATAATTTGTTATGATTATGTTTACCTTTCATTTAATTTATGTAATTGCTTTCACCAAGAAAATCTAATTTTGGTGTTGTTCTAGTATAAATAAAGTATATATAACACTTAAAACCCAAGTATTTTAACCTTTCTTCCAGTTATAAGTATGTATTTTTATCCTTCATTACAGAAAAACAAAAATAAAAACAGTAATAAGTAATAACAGTGAAATACCTCTTGAAGAAGAAGATTGTCCCTTTCTAGCCTCTTGCTAACTTGCCTTGATAACTTGCCTAAAAACTAATTCCTCCCAACCAGCTGGGAATAGAGCCTCTTTGGCTACCTAGCTACAAGAAATTTGATTTTCTGGCCCCCGAGCCCAAAATCCCAACAACTCCAGTCCACTAGTAAGCCTACCCCAAATTTTTCCAAGCCCTTTCCTTCTCAGATCTCTCTCTCCTCATCCCTTCCCATCCCCTCCCAATGCACCCAACCCCCTTCCTTATCCCCTCCATCCAACTACTTCCCCCACTTCATAAATTTTCCAACCTCCCTTATCCCTTCTCATTCATTCCCTACCTACCCCAAAGCAATAAACTATTCATTCTTTTGATTGTTGCATTATTGAATTTAAAAGAAAAATATAAAATCTTATTAACTCAATAATTAATTGACTTAATTTAACTAAAAAAATTATAATAATTAAATTAAATTAATTGGGTGTTACATACACCCACCCTTCAAGAAACTTCGTCACAAAGTTATAGTAACTTACAATACAAGGATAACAATAACATGATTTAAACATCTAAATCAGATACACACATGATCAACTTAAACATTCATAAATACTAGTATACATGCGCAAGGCATGTATGCGTAGCTAGCACATACAGGACCCGCACGTGTACTAATGACAATAATGATCACATCTAAAGCAATTCATGTATGCTTCCAATCCAATCAACAATTTTATTCATTTCATAAAGAATAATAAACCATTTAAAATATTTGCAGAATCCTTCAATTATAATAATTTAACGCAAGCAATATTCACTTAGATAATTGTAGTTCAGTTAAGCAATTTTTTTTTTTAAAACAAGACGAAATCAAACAGTTTTGCTATAATATTAAAACTCCACACACTCTCAACCACTTGTAATCATCCCACCTCCCTAACCTACTTCCATCTCCCATCCCTATCCTTCCTTTGTTTGACTATCCTCGAGCGTCAACTATATTGATCTAACTCCAAATAGAACCCGTAAGCGGAAGTGTCAACTACCTTGACCAAGCTTCCCCAACAGGAAACTGGCAGTCATCATCACACGTCTAAGGGAGCGTGATCTAACACTGTCCTCCCATGACTCCAGGTTTCAGAGGATACACGGTGGGAAATTCCTCCACCCCTCCTGATAGAACTAGGGTCAACACTCTATCATGGACCATATAGTGGAACTATGTTGTTGGGATTTTGTCATCGTATATTTAGTTTCAGGTAGTCTCTCTACCCGAAAGCCTATACTTGCCCACATATTATATTAATGCATTTTAACCAACATAATTTAACATGCTAAGATTCAAACCATGTTATTTCTTGGTTGATGCTCACGACAACAACCATTTATTACCATCCTCCCTTTGGCCATTTCATAGCCCATTAATCTACAAATTAGTTTATAACACAAACTCATACATATCCATCCATTATTATCATGTAAATGCATTTAATCATATCATTAACTCGGTGTCCATGTACCAACAACTTTAAATTTCAAAAATTTCAAGCTAGAATTAGGTTGCATAATATCCATGATAATTCAAATAACGATAAACATTCATAGTATTGACATTCACATAGGTCCATATGTCTAAAATTTTGAATGTATCATTAATAGTTTCACAATTAATAAGCAAATAAGATACAATTAGGCCATTAGTAATTCTAGTTGTCTAAGTCAAAATGTGGCATTACATACACCCAACCTTTGGGAAATATAGTCCCGAGGTGGTCAAAAAAGTGAGGGATGATCTCATTGTAAGATCTATGCATCCTCCCAGGTAGCAGACCATGGGTTATACTTGTCCCAATGGACCTCAACTTGGTCTACCAGACAATTCCTGAGTTTTTGGACCCTACGGTCCAATATGCGTAATGGTTCGACCATGATGGTTCCCGTGTCTGAGACCTGCAATTCCTTCCAATTTAGTTTGTGAGATTCATCAGCAACATAATGACGCATAATAGACACATGAAACACATTATGAGTTTTATGCAAGTGGGATGGCAGTACAAGACGATAGGCACCTGGTCCAATTCTTTCTTGGATTTTTAACGGTCCAATAAATCGAGGCGACAACTTTGTCCCCTTCCCAAACCAAATGGTACTCTTATTAGGCTCGATACGAATAAAAACCTGATCTCCTACTTTATAACTTTGGTCAGTCCTATGTGCATTAGCATAACGTTTTTGTCTATCATGTGCCTCATTTGGTCGTTGTCTAATCTGAACCACATGTTCCTCTATCTCTTGAATCAATTCTAGCCCTACTATCACTCGATCCTCTAACCTTTATCAAATCAACGGTGTCCTGCATGGCCTTCCATACAGAGCTTCATAGGGCGTCATCCCAATTGAGTTGCGGAAAATGTTATTGTAGGTGAACTCTACCAAAGGTAAGTACTTTTCCTAATGGGTTTGATTATCCATAACATACATCCCAAGAATGTCTTCCATAACCTGATTTACCCTTTCAGTTTGCCCATCTGTTTCAGGATGATATGTTGTGCTTAAGTTCAACTGAGTCCCCAGTGTTAATTGCAAACTTGTCCAAACCTAGAGGTAAACTAAGAGTCCTTATCTGAAATGATCTTCTTGGGTAACCCATGCAGACAAATGAATTCACTTATAAAAACATGTTCCACATCAGTGACATCGTAAGTGTCTCTAACTGGAATAAAATGAGCACTCTTGGTCAACTTATCAACTATAACAAGAATGACATTGTGCCTCAGTGATGTGAGTGGCAATCCCACAAAGAAATATATAGAAATGACTTCCCACTTGGACATAGGAGCATCATGCGGTTGTAGGAGACCTATTGAGTGGTGATGATCAACCTTCACTTGTTGACACTCAAGGCACTTGGCGACGAAATGGACTACATCATGCTTCATGTTTACCCAGAAGAAAAGATTTTTCATATCTGCGTACATTTTCTTCATTCCCAGATGCACATAGTAAAGTGCTCTATTGGCTTCCTTGAGTATGATTCTTCGCATATCCCCACCCTCGAGGATGTACATCCTTCCTTGATATCTTAACAATCCATCTGCTTCAAATCCATATCCTTCATACCTTGGCTCTAACTGCCTCCCACTCTAGAGGGCTAAAGTAACCTTTAAATACCAACTATCTCCAAGAAGTTTCCCCAACACTCGCTCCCTCGGATTAACCTTTAAGGGCACCAAGGAGAAGATGCGTGGTCTCCTGCTCAAGGCATCTGCGACCACATTCTCCTTTCCCTTGATGTATGAAATTCCAAAATCATACTGACTCATAAACTCACTCCATCGCCTATGCCTAGCATTGAGTGTTAAATTTTTGGGTAGCAACGAAAGATATTCTTATTGTATTGTAATTATTCATGTCGGCCCTATTGCGCCTTTGTAAAGTGTCAAATGTATTTTATAAAGTGTCATTTTTCAAGTTGGCCCTATTGCGCCAAATTAAAAAGGTCAATTGTATTTTATAAAGTGTAATTTGTAAGGTCAACCCTATTGTTCCCTAACAAACTGTCAGGTTGGCCCAGACCTAATTTTAGGCTGGCCAAATTAGTATTTATAAGAGAGGTTAGCGCCTCATTTGGAATAACACACAACACAAGCTCTCTAGTCAAGAAGAGAAGTGTGCAAGTCTTAGAGGGAGACGTTATTGCAGCTAGGAAGTGATTTCGTGGAGGATCTTGGTCTATCTCTTGAGTTTATCTTGGTTATGTGGTGCGATACTCTTCCCTAGTCAAGGGTTTGAGAACGATCTTCTGCTTTATCAATTCTCTCTTGGAGAGAGGTATTGTTCTTGGTTGTTGAATCTATATTGAGGAAGTTTTGTTGGGTTTTTCCCCTAGAGGGTTTTCCCAGGGTAAATCTTGCATATGTTGTGGATGTCATTCTTTCAGTGATCCTTTATATGTAGTTATTGTGCAAATTGATTAAAAGTTTAAGAATACTAATCTAGTTAACTGCTTCAGATGAAAATTCAACATTGAGATCCCTTTGAGTGAAGAGATGCTTTAAGATTTCATGGTTTGTTTTGAGCTCAAAGCCTTGCCCCACTAGATAATGCCTCCAAAGATTCAGAGCTAGCATTACAACTTCCAACTCTAAATCATGAGTAGTGTAAAGCTCCTCATGTTGCTTCAACTTTCTTGACGCATACACTATCACTCCCCCGTCTTGCATTAGCATGACCCTCAATCCTTGCTTCGAGGCATCCATGCAGACTGTGAATTCCTTCTCCATATCCGACACTCGTAGAATTGGTGCACTGGTTAGTAACCTCTTAAGCTCGATGAATGCAATATCCCACTCATATGTCCACTAATACTCGACCCCCTTGCATTGTAAGGTGGTGATGGGTTTCACGTTCTTTGAGAATCCTTCCACAAACCTTCAATAATAACCAACTAGCCCCATGAAGCTTCTCACCTCACGAGCATTTCTCTGCACTGGCCAATCCATTATGGCCTTCACCTTTTCCGGGTTCACAAAAATCTTTTCACCCGAAATGATATGACCTAAATATTGAATCTCTTTTTGGAAGAAATAACACTTTGATCACTTGCCATACAACTTGTTCTCTCTAAGGCATGACAATACCACTTGTAGTGTTCCTCATGTTCTCTTTCATTCTTGGAATAGATAAGGATACTATGAAAAAAGACCTGTATAAAGCAGTCTAAGTGCTTTCAGAATACGTTGTTCATGAGGCTCATGAATATTGTTGGTGCATTGGTCAAACCAAAAGGTACTACAATGAACTCGTAATGCCCGAACCGAGTTTGAAAGGTAGTTTTGGGACTATCACCTTCCTTAATCCTTGACTGGTGATACCCTGATCACATATCAATTTTTGAGAAAATTGTTGCTCCCTTCATCTGATCAAAGGGATCATCTATCTGTGGTATTGAGTACCTATTATTCGATGTAGCATGATTCAAGTCCCTATAATCTATGCACAATTGTAAGGAACTGTCCTTCTTATTGACAAATATTAGTGGTGCACCCCAAGGTGAGACATTGGGCCTTATTAGCCCTAATTCAAGTAATTCCTTCAACTGCATCTGCAAATCACAAAGTTCTGGCATCGTCATCCTATATGGTGTCTTGGAAATTGGATTCGCACTAGGTTTTAGCTCAATGGTAAAATCAAGCTCCCTCTCAGGAGGCAACCCTGACAACTATTTCGAAAAAACATCCTTAAATTCTGACAAAATTGGGTACTGATCCATAGAGGGTTCTTTCCCTTCATTAACTGCTTCCACTACATATAATCGACAACCTTGCCTCATGCAACATTTAACCTTCATTGTTGAGATAAAGCGTAGAGACACCTTCCTCCGTATACGATGGATCTCTATTGACGTTCCTTCATCATCAACACAAAGCACCCTCTTCGCGAAACAATCTACCATAGCTCAATGGGCTTCTAACTAGTCCATCCCAATGATTAGGTCATATGTCCCTAGAGCAGTGACGTACACCTTCAACCTAGTAGTACACACTCCCAGATCTACAAGACAATTATCGATGCTAGGTCCCACCGCTTGTTTTTCCCCCGAAGCCATCTCAATTTGTTTAAAGTCATCATGCTCGTAGGCTCCCAACCCACACTTTTCTAATGCATAAGGTGAAATGAAATTATATGTAGTACAGAGTCAAACAAAAGTTTAACATCAACATGATTTAGCATACCTGATGACTCCACCATAGTGGATTTGTGTTATGTCTGACGGTTATTAACTGTTGCATAAATTTGGTGGCTACTACTCGCTCTTCCAATCGGGGCCTTTCCTTCTCTATGCACAAAGCCTAGTTATGACTCTGGACAGTCACGTTGGTAATGGGGTTCTCCACACCCCCAACAATTAACACAAGATGGAACCTGCACACTGCCCTGTGGCAATCTCTGAAATGAGTTCCTTCGCTTGGAATCCCTGCCCCTACTAACTACTCATCGAGAAGGTCGTGGACTTGCTTGTGTTGTAGGTGATGAGTGAGATATTGCACTTGCTTCCATTGAAATACATGTTGAAACCGCTCTAGGTGTGACTCTATTGCCATAAGGAGGTGTCCTAGAGCTTCCTCCCCTGGAGAAGGTCCTAGGAGCCTTCCCCACAAATCCAGGATGTTGCGGAATGGTTGATCTCATACCTTTGTTTAAGCTCATATGCTCCTCGGCGTAATGAGCATTTTGAACTGCTTCAACTACTAATGATGGTTTCCACATATGTACCATGGCCCTTATCTTAGGGTTTAACCCATACACAAAACATTTTGCTTGTCGTTGATCGATATCCATGTATGAGACGTATTTTACTAACTCCATGAACTTGATTTCGTACTTTCCCACAGTCTTGTTTCCCTGAACTAGAGCATGAAATGCTCCTACATGTTGTTCCTCATAGTAAGCAGGCAAATATTTCCTCTGGAACCTTTCTTAAAAAATCTCCCATGCGACAATGTCTGGGGTAAGGTGCAGCTGCCTCTCCAGATTACCCCACCAGTTCAAGGCAATGCCCCTCAATTGAAAGATCACTATCTTCTCTTTTGACGTGGAAGCATAGTCTCTCAAGGAAAAACATCTCATCATTCCTTCCAACCATGCCTCTACACGTTCACTTGCACGTCCCTTGAAAAACTCTGGGAGTTTGATTTTCTGTAGTTCTCTGGTGATGTCCCCTAGTGGAGGCCCTCCCTCTGAGTTCCTCGATGCTTCAGGGTTATCCACTCCAGATGGCGGGGGTTTTACTTCGACATCTGTTGACTGACGTCGCTTTAATGTCTCATTAATAGCCTCTAAGGAGCGCAAAATGAGAGCTATCTCGAGCGATAGTGGTGGTGGTACCGGTATCGATGGTCCTTGCGATGATGCCCCTTGACCTCAATTTTCCCGAGTCCTAACTATCTTGACTGACTGAATATGCGTTCGACCAAAGCTTATTAGAAAAGGGTTTAAGGCATTCAACGTCTTACTCAAATTATACTTGCAAACGTAAGGTTTAGGCGTAAGTTTCTTTATACTTGTCTGTAAACAACCATTACTCCTATAAGGTAAGTGGCAAAAGGTCAGGGTTAAAGCATCTAAGCTTGGTAACTTTGTCAAGTATCTAAGCATCTAAGCTAACACTGTGGGGTATCCACCAATTACTTTAATCGACTTCTTTAATCAAGTGTCTAACCATTCCCTATAATACTTATACCCTTCTAGAGCTTATGTTTTTACGTAATTAATTTATTATAATTAGTCATAAATCTCTCCCAAATCTCATCAATTAATCATGCATTAACATTATCAATTTATTATGTTAATCTAATCATTTCATTATTTAGCATTATTCTAATTAATCATCAATTTAGACTTAAAATAAAGAATTTGAGAAATAATGTATATGTTATATTACACAATGCACTTATATATAATATAACGCCATATAATATAAATTATATATATTTCCTCGTTTTGACATTAGATAAAATTGCATTTTAATTATAGCCATCTTTTCTCTCTCTCTCTCTCTCTCTCTCTCTCTCTCTCTCTCTCTCTCTCTCTCTCTATATATATATATATATATATATATAATAAATAAAAACAAATAAAACAAATAATAATAAAAGAAGAATCGAATGAGGGTAGGCATCGTGGGACCTCGCATGCAGTGATCAAATTTGAAGGGCGGGTTCTAATTTCTGTGAGAAGGGTATATAATCATGCAACCCTTCTAGAATGAAAAGTTCGTAGAAAAATTGCATTTCAATTGACAATAATAAATTAAGTTCACACTTCATAAAAAAAACGTGTTAAATAAAATATTACATTTTTAATCAAATTTATTTCTAATAAAATAATTAGTACAAGCTAAATGGCTAACTAGCTGGAAAATATTACAATTATAACAACATCAAATAGATATTTAGTCAAATTTGAAAATGTAAAATGCTGAAACTCCAGTTTCAGCACAGTTTCAGCATAAAAAAAACTTAGCAGAAAATAAACTTCAGAACTGAAACATGAGGATTTTGTTAAATGCCGAAACTCCAGTTTCAGCACAGTATCAGCATAAAAAAAACTTAGCAGAAAATAAACTTCAGAACTGAAACATGAGGATTTTGTTAAATGTCGAAACTCCAGTTTCAACATAGTTTCAACATAAAAAAAACTTAGCAGAAAATAAACTTCAGAACTGAAACATGAGGATTTTGTTAAATGCTGAAACTCCAGTTTCAACACAGTTTCAGCATAAAAAAAACTTAGCAGAAAATAAACTTCAAAATTGAAACATGAGGATTTTGTTAAATGTCGAAACTCCAGTTTCAGCACAATATCAACATAAAAAATACTTAGCAGAAAATAAACTTCCGAACTGAAACATGAGGATTTTGTTAAATGCCGAAACTCCAGTTTCAGCACAGTTTCAGCATAAACAAAACTTAGCAGAAAATAAACTTCAGAAATGAAACATAAGGATTTTGTTAAATGTTGAAACTCCAGTTTCAGCACAGTTTCAGCACAAAAAAAACTTAGCAGAAAATAAATTTCAGAACTGAAACATGAGGATTTTGTTAAATGCCGAAACTCCAGTTTCAACACAGTTTCAGCATAAAAAAATATTAGCAGAAAATAAACTTCAGAACTGAAACATGAGGATTTTGTTAAATGCTGAAACTCCAGTTTCAGCACAATTTCAACATAAAAAAAACTTAGCAGAAAATAAACTTCAGAACTGAAACATGAGGATTTTGTTAAATGGCGAAACTCCAGTTTCAGCACAGTATCAGCATAAAAAAAACTTAGCAGAAAATAAATTTCAGAACTGAAACATGAGGATTTTGTTAAATGCCGAAACTCAAGTTTCAGCACAGTTTCAGCATAAAATAAACTTAGCAGAAAATAAACTTCAGAACTGAAACATGAGGATTTTGTTAAATGCCGAAACTCCAGTTTCAGCACAGTTTCAGCATAAACAAAACTTAGCAGAAAATAAACTTTAGAACTGAAACATGAGGATTTTGTTAAATGCTGAAACTCCAGTTTTAGCACAGTTTCAGCATAAAAAAACTTAGCAGAAAATAAACTTCAGAACTGAAACATGAGGATTTTGTTAAATGTCGAAACTCCAGTTTCAACACAGTTTCAACACAGTTTCAGCATAAAAAAAACTTCAGAACTGAAACATGAGGATTTTGTTAAATGTTGAAACTCCAGTTTCAGCATAAAAAAAACTTAGTAGAAAATAAACTTCAGAATTGAAACATGAGGATTTTGTTAAATGTCGAAACTCCAGTTTCAACACAATTTCAGCACAGTATCAACATAAAAAAAACTTAGCAGAAAATAAACTTCAGAACTGAAACATGAGGATTTTGTTAAATGTCGAAACTCCAGTTTTAGCACAGTTTCAGCATAAAAAAAACTTAGCAGAAAATAAACTTCAGAACTAAAACATGAGGATTTTGTTAAATGTTGAAACTCCAGTTTCAGCATAAAAAAAACTTAGTAGAAAATAAACTTCAGAACTGAAACATGAGGATTTTGTTAAATGTCGAAACTCCAGTTTCAGCATAAAAAAAACTTAGCAGAAAATAAACTTCAGAACTGAAACATGAGGATTTTGTTAAATGCTGAAACTCCAGTTTCATCACAGTTTCAACATTTAACAAAATCCTCATGTTTCAGAATCCTCATGTTTTAGTTCTAAAGTTTATTTTCTGCTAAGTTTTTTTTATGCTGAAACTGTGTTGAAACTAGAGTTTCGGCATTTAACATTGGCTGAAAAATCAGCGAGACTGGAATTGGGTTGGGGTCTGAAAATTTAACAAACAACTCATAATGATTACTATTTTCCATTGACGGTTCAGCCTCACCGTTTCAAATGGATCAGAAGATCTAATTTATTGAAAGAAACAGCAGGGGTTTACCACTTTCACTTGATTTTTATAAGAGGAAAGTGGAGGAGGAGGAGGAAAGGTCTTCATGGATAAAGACACAATAAGTTTTAAACCTCTGGGAGTAGGTACTCTGGCGGTACTGAACAAGATCTTAATGGAAGTTTCTATGCATCATGAAGACGGATGATAAGTAGGTGATGTCATGTCAAAATTGGCGAGTGGTTGTTGACTCTATAATTATTGTAACTTCAAGTATCAGTGTAGATCTAATGATAGTTTTTCTAGCTATAATTCTTGTTATCCTGGAAACCGCCCTAAACCCCAAATCATACACTGACCCCACTTAAATCCATCACAGACTGCTACCATCATATCCTGTTATGGACAGATCAGTGTATAAATTTTAATCTATTTTAACATATACATCATACACAATTCGATTTTTGCCTTGAAAATTCGGATATACAACCAAAAAAGTTTTTGAAATAACGTATAATAACACATATATAGTAGTAAATAAAGTAAAGAGCTCAGGTTCCTGAATCCTTACCCCAATTGACAGGAGGTTGCAGACAGCATCAGCGGGCAAGGCTAGTAATGTGAACTTGACAGCTTTTTCTTCCTCCATAGCCAGCTTCTCTGGAAAATTCAGTGAAAAAACACTAGTGTTACAACTTACAATGCAATTCTCGAAGGGAACTTGTTCAAACTTCAATGTTACCGCAATTTCGCACGAAGCAACATTTATGATTTTATCTACCTATACAGTGTACATTGTACACCACTGACCAGTGTTGACTCGCTGAGTGGAGTGTTAATTGGTAACCGACAAATTTTAATGTGAGTGGAGTGTTAATTGGTAAATCGTAACCGACAAAATTTTAATTGGTAAACCGTATCCTGCAAATTTTAATGACTGGCAAATTAAAATATTACCCTTCCTATGAAATTTTAAGTTTTTTTTAACATTTCCGAAATAACTTTTAAAAATTGAATTTTTTTTTTTTTTTTACGTCTAATTATTTAATAACCCTTCTGAGACGTGTTGGACCCCCTCTGACGGGCTGTGACGTGTTGAATTTTGATCGCTGCTCGCATGAGGCCCACGTGCCTCTCATTCCCTCACACCAAAATAG